>JARQOD010006787.1:0-41471 GCA_033576555.1 Oophaga sylvatica | reverse complement strand
AGCCAAGGGTATAGATGGAAAAAAGTAGGGGCCCCAGAAGAGCCTTGAGGGACTCCAATAGACAGAGGGCGGGGATGAGGAGGTAGAGTGGGAGTGGGAGATGCTAAATGTGCGGTCGGAAAGGTAAGTGGCGATCCACGACTGGCAAGGTCTTTGATGCCATAGGAAGAAAGAATCTGTAGCAGTAGGCAGTGGTCGACTGTGTCAAAGGCAGAGGACAGGTCAAGGAGGAGGAGGATGGAGAACTGTCTGTTAGCTTTGGCTGTGAGTAAGTCGTTAGTAATTTTGGTCAGGGCAGTTTCAGTGGAGTGGTGGGGGCGGAAGCCAGATTGGAGGTTGTCGAGGAGAGAGTTAGATGAGAGGTGGGAGGAGAGTTGAGCGTGGACATGCTGCTCAAGGAGTTTGGAAGAAAACGGGAGCAATGATATTGGGCGATAGCTGGGCATAGCAGTTGGGTCAAGGTTTGTTTTTTTTGAGGATGGGTGTGATGGTGGCATGTTTGAAGGCAGAGGGAAAGGTACCAGAAGATGCGATAGGTTGAAGAGATGGGTTAGGGCTGGGATGAGCATGTTAGTGAGGTTGGGGAGCAGGTGGGAAGGGATGGGGTCAAGTGCACAGGTGGTGAGGTGTGATCTGAAAAGCAGATGAGTAAGCTCTCCTTCAGTGATGTTGGAGAGGGAGGCTAGTAGGGAAGGACAGAGGTCTGGTATATGGAGTGGTTGGGGTGGTGGAACAGTAAAGGTTTGCCTTGTTTGGTCGATCTTATTTTTGAAGTAGGTGGCAAAGTCTTCGGAGGTGGCAGTGGTGGGCGGAGGAGAGAGTTGAATGTGCTGAACAGTTGTTTTGGGTTGTAGGATAATGAAGATACAAGGTTTGCGAAATAGGTCTGTTTAGCAGAGGTGAGGGTTATTTTGAAGGCAAGTGTTGCTTGTTTGAAAGCAGTGAAGTCGTTGGCAGGCGTGTTTTCTTCCAATGCCGCTCTGCGACCTGGATGATTGTCGAAGTTTTTTGGTGAGATTGTTGTGCCAGGGTTGCCTATTGATTTGTCGCACTTTGCCGTGCATGAGAGGGGCGACTGAGTCTATGGCAGATGTGAGGGTGGTGTTATAGAAAGCAGTGGCGCTGTCTGTGTCGTGGAGTGAAGATATGGAGGACAGAGGTAGAAGAGAATCTGAGAGTCTGTGAATGTCTAGGTGTGCGAGGTTTCTGCGAGGATGTGCCAGTGGCTGAACATAGGGGGCAGGTGAAGAGGACAGGGATGAGAAGGTGAGTAGGTGGTGGTTAGATAGGGGGAGGGAGGGGAGAGGTTGTGAAATTAGATAGGGGCAGAGGCGGGTGAAGATGAGGTCTAATGTATGTCTGTCTGTGTGGGTGGCTGTGGAGGACCACTGAGTAAGTCCAAAGGATGAAGAAAGTGACAGGAGTTTGGAGGCTGCTGGCTGGCGGGTGTCAATAGGGATATTAAAGTCACCCATGATGATGGTGGTGATGTCAGCACAGAGAAAGTGGAGAAGCCAGCTGGAGAATTGGTCAATGAAGGTAGTGGCTGAGCCTGGTGGTCGGTATATGACGGCCATTTGGAGATTAGAGGGAGAGTAGATACGGACCGAGTGGACCTCAAAGGAAGGGAAAATGAGGAAGGGTGGGGGTTGGATAGGGTTGAAGGAGCAGTTATTAGAGAGAAGGAAGCCCACGCCTCCACCATGTCTGTTGCCAGAGCGAGGAGTGTGGGTGAAGTGGAGGCCACCGTAACTCAGTGCAGCAGGGGAGGCCATGTCATGGGGCGTCAGCCAGGTCTCAGTGAGGGCTAGGAAGGAGAGGTTGCGGGAGGTAAAGAGATCGTGGGTCAAGTGGAGCTTGTTGCAGACGGAGCGGGCGTTCCAGAGTGCTCCAGAGAGAGGAAACTGGGGGGTAGGGGTCAGTGGCACAGGTTTTAAGTGTGAGGGATTGCGGTAGTTTCTCTTACTGTGAGAAGTGTACGGGTGAGGATTAGTGGGATATATGGGGCAGAGGGGGCCAGGATTGGGGGATATGTCGCCAGCAGTGAGAAGCAGAGAAAGGGAAAGCAGATGGGTGAAGGAGAGTGACCGGCTTACGTTATATTTTAGTGGGAGAGGTCTGAGGTTAAGAAGCAGGTCTGCAGATGAGGCGATGTGGGGGGGTAGGAAAGAGGGGGAGAGTTATTTGGTTCGAACCTTGCAGGGGTTTGGGGGTAGCGAAGGAGAGTGAAGATTAGTGGAGCACAAACGGTGAGGGCAAATGTGAACAAGGTTAAAGAGCAGGGTAAAAGAAAGGCAAGTAAAATTAGAAGTTCTGTTATGTTCTTATTCCTAGTCTGGCATAGTTTCCTGATGCAAGTGAATGCCTTAAGTAGTAATGTGGAGAGGAAATGACTTAGCAAACTATCTTTCATTTAAAAAGTGAAAAAAAGAAGAAAAAAGGAAGAAAATCCAATATAATCAATAAATAATTAATGTATATACATGAGGTCCGTTCTAGTGTTCAGAACATGGTATCACAGTAAAGAAAATTAGAACGGACCTCATGTATATACATAAACTATTTATTGATTATATTGGATTTTCTTCCTTTTTTCTTCAGGTTTTCTTTTTTTTTTTAAACGAAAGTTAGTTTGGTATGTCATTTCCACATTACTATTTAAGGCATTCATTTGCGTCAGGAAACTATGCCAGACTAGATTAAGAACATGACAGTTTGAAACTCGTAAAACAGAGTGGGCATATTCCAGGGAATTGCTCTTTTTGTACTTTTTTGCCTTTTTAATTAATTTACTGCTTTTAATGAATTTTCCCCGGATTTACTGCTGGATACCTATACCATCTGATCTGATGCCGACACAGCCAATATTCTTTACACTGCCTGTGGGTTTTCCTGCACATTAGAGAGCTGGAAAACCTTTTTCGTTTTTGAGGAATGTAAAGTTTAACACATATTTTGGTTAGTTTCAGGCATATTTCTTTACTTCTTGTTTCCATATGTGTTCTTTCATGGATTTGCTGCCTTCAGTCTGAATCTGAATTCCAATAGGAACAAATAAAAAAACACTGCATGAACAGGTCTGCCCAGACTTTTGACTGGTATTGTAAGCAGATTGTATATATATAAAAAAAAAGAGTAAAAAAAAAGGCTGCAACAATTAACAGATTATGTAAATTAAAAATGCACCACTGTCCAATCTCCAAATAATTCTCATATATCTTTTTGGCAGAATAAAGCCGGTTATTTTCCAGAGTTTCAAAGTCAATTGTAGTGTTATCACAGTAATATGATTTATTATTTACTGCAGCTCAAGAGAAGCAGAGGAGAGAACGATGATTACTGTAGTCATTATTATAAAAGTCCACTCGTCACTCTTCATATTAGTCAGGTGATATATCCCTAATTATTACTACTGTACTCAATGCATTATAGAGGTTGTTCCAAGTATATAAGTTATTGATAGGATAGGAGATAACCCATTGGTCACTGGCATCGAACCATTGGAGCCCCAGCAATCCAGATAACGAGCCTGTGCAGAGCTGTTTGAATGTTGCAGGTATCAAGCATGTGCAGCTCCGCTCCATTCACTCCCTTTGCCTAGCGCAGTACTTGCCTTGTTACGGTTTTAATTTACGTCAGATTCCATTATACGGTGAGCAATCTGTCGTACGACAGACCCAAACTGTTAATGGTCAACCATACTAACTTATAATGGACAGCATAAAGGTTTTCATAGTTTTGGCGATGGAATAAGAGCATACTGTGTAAGGGGGTTTGGGGTGGCATCATACTGTGTATAGGGCTGTGGTGGCATCATATTGTGTGTGGGAGCTGTGGAGGCATTATACTGTATGGGGGCCTGTGGTGGCATCATACTGTGTATAGGGGGTCTGTGGTGGCATCATACTGTGTGGAGGGCTGTGGTGGCATCATATTGTGTGTGGGAGCTGTGGAGGCATTTTACTGTGTGGGGGAACTGTGGTGGCATCATACTGTGTATAGGGGGTCTGTGGTGGCATCATACTGTGTGGAGGGCTGTGGTGGCATCATATTGTGTGTGGGAGCTGTGGAGGCATCATACTATGTGGGGGGAACTGTGGTGGCATCATACTGTGTATAGGGGGTCGGTGGTGGCATCACATTGTGTGTGGGAGCTGTGGAGGCATCATACTGTGTGGGGGGAACTGTGGTGGCATCATACTGTGTGGGGGGAACTGTGGTGGCATCATACTGTGTGGAGGCTGTGGTGACCATCATACTGTGTGGGGGGCTCTGATGACCATACTGTGTGGAAGTGTGTGGTGGACATGATACTATGTGTGGGGGGTCTGTGGTGGCTTCATATTGTGTATGGGGCTGTGAGGCATCGCACTGTGTAGGGGGGAACTGTGGTAGCAGCATACTGTGTGGGGGCTGTGGCGACCATAATACTGTGTGGTTGGCTCTGGTGACTATACTGTGTGGAAGTCTGTGTTGGACATCATACTGCGTGGAAGACTATGATTAACATCATACTGTGTGGGGGGGTCTGTGGTGGCCATCATACTATGTATAGGTAGCTGTGATGGCAACATACTGTTTGGGGGGGCTGTAGTGACGATAGCATATAAGGTGCTAAATAACTGTAAGGAGGCGCAGGGGAGCATTATTATGACAAGGAAGTACAGTGGAAACATTATTACTGTGTATGGTGTATGGGCAGAAATGGGGCACTTATTGTGTGGAGTACAAAGAGAGGAAAGGGGGCATTGTTACTGTATAGGGCACTGGTGTTAGCACTGTATGGTTTGTGTAGAGGTTAGGGAATGTAAAGAAGGGGCTGGAAAGCAATAAGCCAAATATATATGTGTGTTATATTTGGCAGGGACAAGTTATGGATGGAAGTAGTAGTCATGAAGGTCTGGGCCAATTGGAAAAGAAAAGGAAAAATAAATTATTACGATCAAAAAACACACCACTGGTGAGTATCTGTACATGATTCACAAATTCAGGCAGCAGAGCACTAGTGTAAAACTGGCATTACCATTACATGATCACTGTATGGAGGCAAGATCAGTCTAGCACTACTAGTACAGAGGTTTTGGAAAATTATCAGTATGGTGGTATTATCACTACTGTATAAGCTGGTAATATTCGGTTATGGTCTGGTGTTATCTATTATATTGCAATATTATTTTTATGGTTTTACTATTATTTAATCTTATATATGGGTCATGTAGTAAATATTGCTTTCCTCCAGTCAGGGTAATACTATTAGTAATAGAGACAACCCCCGCCTCTCAACTGGGAAAGGGGCAGGGAACAGCACGGGCCTGTGTGCTTTCAAATGGCAGGCCTGAATTTCAGTCCAGATCTGTTAGCATGGGAAAATCGAGTGAGGTAATTGACATGGAATGAAGCAGGGACATCTAAAAAACTGAAAACTTTGTGGGGTTTTTCTCGTACAAAAAGCACAAAATTGTATCACTGAACAATGAAAAAAAATTGCTGGGTCTAATACATCTAAATTTCTGTTCTATGATCACCTGTTGAAATACAGCATCTGTATGACAGAGCTGAAAGACACTATTGAATCATTTTTACAGGTTCATGAAAAAGACCAAACTTCAGTGCCTATGCAATGGGAGACCCTGAAGTGTGTCATCATCGCACGACCAGCTCTACCCTCTCCTAGTGTATTCTCACCCATCCCTGCAGACTGTGAGCCCTCGGGGGCAGGGTCCTCTCTCCTTCTGTACTTGTGTGTCCCTTGTCTAGCACATGTTTATTGTACCTGTCTATATTTTTCCCTTTTCATATGTAAAGCGCCATGGAATAAATGGCGCTATATAAATGTATAATAATAATAATAATAATGAGAGGGGTGTTGATTAAGCATGGTTCGAGACTCAAGAGGGAAAGAAACATGCAAGTGGATGACATCCTGAGGGAAATACGAACCCTGGAAGTGTCACATAAAAGATCACTATTGCCTAACACTCGCAGACCTGACCAAAAAGAGGAGCGATCTCAGGGCTCTGCTGGATCAGAAATACTTGAGACATAGGGAACATATTAAAAGTTTTTTCTATGAATCGTCCGATAAATGCGGCTGAACGCTTGCAAGATTGCTTCATCCTCATTCTGCGGCAACATATGTCCCATTTATCAAAAAACCAAATGGGAAGGATGTGCACAGCCCTAAAGGAATAGTGGATATATTCCGCTCATACTATGAGAAATTGTATAATATTAAAGGACAGTATTCGGACCTTTCCCCATCTGCCTTGGCCGAGCGTATCAGGGAGTATATTGGAGATACTGCCTTACCATCCTTAGATAGTCAGATACGTGGGGAGTTTAGAGGGGGATATTACGGAGGAGGAGGTTAGCCATGCGATCCAATCTACACCCGCTGGTAAAAGCCCTGGCCCGGATGGATTCACCCCAGCATTTTATAAATTCCTTAAACCACAGCTATCTCCCATTATGAATAAAACATTTAACTAATTGAACGATGAGATAGGATTCGCCCCCCAGTCATTGGAGGCGCATATCAGTGTCCTCCCAAAACCAGGGAAAGACCCCACAAATACTGGCTAATTACTGGCCTATATCATTAATAAATGTAGATATCAAAATATTCTCTAAAATACTAGCTGAAAGACTCACTCCGTTACTACCCTTTTTTATCAACACAGATCAGGTGGGATTCATGTAGGGCAGGGAAGCGAGGGACAATACTATCAAGACTATGTTATTGATATCTAAAGCTAAGAGTTGTTCCTTGCCCATGTGCCTCATATCCGTTGATGCGGAAAAGGCCTTTGATAGGGTGCACTAGGGGTTTAGGAGGGAAGCTTTGCGTCAAATGGGTATTGGGCCTCGGTTTTTGCAATTGATCTTATCATTATATACATGCCCTACGGCTAGGGTCAGGGTTAACGGGATTTTATCATCACCTTTTGTGATACGGAACGGGACTAGACAGGGGTGCCGTGCCCACTGTCACCCCTTCTATATGTGATAGTAATGGAGCACTTGGCCAATGCAATAAGGAAAAATAGTAACATTCATAGGATCACATTGGGGTCCAGAACTTATAAAATGGCATTGTACGCAGACGATCTTCTCCTCTTCGTGTCCAAACCGCAAATATCCATTCCTCCATAATGAAAGAATTCGACAGGTTCGGATTTTTGAGCAATTTCAAAGTCAACTATTCAAAGACAGAGGCCCTAAATGTTTCGTTGCCGCAGAGAGAGGTTGAACATGCAGTAAGCAACTTTCCATTCAAATGGAAATCGGCAAGCCATAAAATATCTAGGAGTGCTTATCACCCGACTTGTCAAAGCTGTTCGCATTTAATTATCAATCCCTCTTGGACCGCACACATAAGGATCTCTTGAACTATGGTAAACTGCGGCTGTCGTGGTTTGGGAAAATGAATGCTGTAAAAATGCCTCTTGGACCGCACACATAAGGATCTCTTGAACTATGGTAAACTGCGGCTGTCGTGGTTTGGAAAAATGAATGCTGTAAAAATGCCTCTTGGACCGCACACATAAGGATCTCTTGAACTATGGTAAACTGCGGCTGTCGTGGTTTGGGAAAATGAATGCTGTAAAAATGCCTCTTGGACCGCACACATAAGGATCTCTTGAACTATGGTAAACTGCGGCTGTCGTGGTTTGGAAAAATTAATGCTGTAAAAATGGACATCTTGCCCCGTTTTCTGTATATTTTTCAAACCGTCCCCATCTCTCCTCCCTGTAGCTTTTTTAGTGCATTACGAACAGCTCTGACCAGATTTATATGGTGCAAAACTCGACCAAGGAAAGGAATGCAGATTCTAAATTATCCTAAATTGGATGGGGGAGCTGGATTCCCGAATTTCAAAAAATACTTTCAGGCATCTGTTTTAGGCCGTCACGTAGATTGGCATTTTCACGCATCAACAAAACAGTGGGTACACATTAAACAGGCAGGGGTGGATGTGCCGCTCAAACATCTTCCTTGGCTCATTGCCTCAGATGCCTTAATGGTAGAAGGGCTGTCAGATATGACCAGGGGAACAATCAAAATTTGGCATGCAATCAGGAAGAACTGGCATCTTCCGAACACAATTAGCCAGCTCGCTCCCCTTTTTTCTAACCTATCCTTCCCTGCTGGACAAAGGCGGGGATCTTTTTTAGGCTGGAGGGCAGTGTATGATACCCGATTTGCGCAGGTGCTAGAGGACGGCAGATTGCCGGACTTCATTACACTTCAGGAGAGGTCACCATGTAGGAAGTTGTGGATGGAATATCTGTAGCTACAGTCCTTCCTGTCTTCACAGGGATCGACGCCTCTGTCACAATATGTACTATCTCCTTTTGAAGGATTGTTTCTAAAGGAGTCTCCTCCAAATCATAAAGTATCCTTGCTCTATAATTATCTTGTTGGGAAGAGCCCCTCAGAGAAGTTGCATTACCAGCATTTGTGGGAACGGGAACTGGGAACAGTTATCCCTGATAAAGATTGGGATAGAGGATTTCTGTTTACACACAAAATGTCAGCCGCTTGTTATGTGAAAGAGAAAAATTTTAAATTTATGGCTCGATGGTACCAATACCCTGTAAAGCTGCATGCTATGTTCCTGCAACATCCGACAATTGCTGGCGCTGTGGAGAAGAGAGGGGCACAATGCTCCACATATGGTGGGAGTGCAATAAGATAATGCCATTTTGGGAGAAGATATTTTCGAATTATAAATTGATAACTGGAAATGGGGTGGTGGGCAGCCCGGAGATTGCACTGCTCTCTATCCTGCCTATGTCAATCCAATATCAGAAAAAAGATATTTTGCGTTTCTGCCTAACAGCAGCCCGCAGAATAATTCCACGACACTGGAAATCAACCCAAGTTCCCTCCATCCTGGAATGGTACCAGGAAATGGTTAACATATGCAGAATGGAAGAGCTGTCTGCTGACTATAACGACTGTGCTGATAGATTTAGGGAAATTTGGAGTGTGTGGATTCTGTTTCAGGACTCACCAGAGTTTCATAAGTTGTTTGAATGAAAGGCTGCCGGCCTGGCTGGGTGGATCCGGATTGGTGCTGGGGACTGGCCGGTGAGTTGGGGAGAGGCCCCGTACATACCCCGCTCGCTTAGGGGATTGGGCCCCCCTCTCCATCCGTGTTTCTCAACCCCCTCTTCCCCATCCCCCCCCTCTTCTTCCCCCCTTTTTTTTTTCTTTTATTGTGTGTTTTATTTAGTATGTACGTCTTGTATATGTCCTATTGATACGTAGATCCGTTAGGGGTCTTTAAGGTTTACATTTTTTATGTGAGTTCTAATAACAGTCTACAAGTTGGAGCTTCTTCTAAATTATTTCATGTATATTAGAAAAAGTGGATTGTACAGTCCACCATGTTTGCATATTGTGTACTGCTTCGGTTATTGTATGACTATATATTGAGTTGTATTTCTTTCTTTGAAAACAATAAAAAAAGATTAAAAGAAATTTCTGTTCTACTAAGCTGATAGGAAGGTCACAATTTGGTACAACGAGCATGATTTAAGGAACCCTTCCGGTTAAGTGTCCATAGTTCATGCCGCTGGAGTAACGGTGTAAGGAATACGGTCATAGCACATTTAGGATTCTCTAATACCTATGGATGGCCATGTGAACAGTAGGATCTAACACTATAGATGACCAAGATCATTCCTTTATGGCAGCCGTTTCTTCTATAGCAGAAGGACACTTTTAACCCTTAATTATTCGCGTGGTGTCCCCTGGACCCCAATTGAGTTTGTTTTCGTTATATTTCCTCTTGTATGGAAGATAGGCAAGCATCCTTTTCAGTAACTTCCTAGCTCAATCGTTCCTCCCTACTAAGTGCATCGAGAGACGCGATGTCGACTACACGTGCCACAGAGAACTGTTCGGGGTCCAACGGGTTCAATTTTGGCGGGACTAACTGAAGGTTGAAAGGACAATGGAACAAGCCATAAAGGTTGTATATTGTTTGGAAGTTTCCTTTGCTCCCCTGGCCATCACAGTCCCAAGGTCTTTTATACCTATAGAGCATCTATGGAAAGAGGTAATAAAAGCTTCAGAACAGGACAGTACTGTACCTCCATCTAATATCCGGCAACTGCGAAACGCTTTACAATCTGCATGTTGTGAATGGGTTTGAGATGAGTTCTGAGCAGAGGCTCCCTCTGGTGGTTACAAGCGGTACTAGTGAGGATTGTGAGGACTGGGAATCAGGTGTTACTGATTGGTCTTATATAAGGGAGTCATTTTCCCATCAGGGTTGCCGGTGATCAATTGTTCTGGTCTGAATCCTTCTTTCCAGTTTCCCTTGTAGCCTGCTGTGTCGTGTCTGCATCTCCTGCTATCAGATAAGACAATTTCTTATTTTGTGTTTTTGCTATATTTTTGCATTTTGTCCTGCACTTCTGTGGGGGCCTTCAGGGTCCCCTCCGGGGGCTTTTGCCCTCTCAGTTTAGTCCAGCCACTGTGTTTTGTACTTTTGCTTTTTCCAGTTTTTTTTTCAGTGGCTGCTGTTTTGTTTTTGTTACACCAGAGAACTAATTTAGGTGGTAGAGGTCGTGTGATCTCAGGTGATTTTGAAATTAGTAGAGTTGGTGTTTTTTCAGGGTTTTCTGAGATTGCAGTAAGTACCCTTCCTATCCTTTTCTATTTAGATAGTTTGGGCCCCAGCGTTTGCTCATACTATTTTCTTTCTGTGTCAGTATTTCCTCTTGTCTAACCGCCATTACATGTTTGGGGGCTTTCTATTATCTTTGGGGTTCTGCTCCGGGGCAGATAGCTTTCCTATTTCTATCTTTAGGTGTAGTTAGTTTCTCAGGCTGTGACGAGGCGTCTAGGACCAACGTAGGAACGCTCCACGGCTGCCTCTAGTTCGGTGGTTAGTCAGGGTACTGCAATCTCATAGATTCCAACTGCTCTGGTGTATTTCCTTTTTTACCTGCACTCCTCAGCTACCGTAACATAACAGTATCACCGGCCATAAAAATTGTATGGTACTCACAGAAGGGAAAAAATATTTTGAAGGAAGAAAAGTTGTCAGAGATATTTTTTGTTTGTTGCATTTTTTTTTTTTTTTTTCCCTCTGTATCTCTGGGTGCTGGGGAGGATCTTTTCTCCCAATGGAGTTTGCACAGTTGTCTGGCCGTGTGGATCAGCTTGCCACTGAGGTTCAGAGTATTGCTGCATATCTTGCTAGGTTGCCTGTTGTGGAACCTAGGATCCCATGCCAGATTTGTTTTTAGGGGATCGAGCTAAGTTTCAGAATTTCAAAAATAATTGTAAATTGTTTCTTGCCTTAAAATCTAAGTCCTCAGGGAACGCAGCGCAGCAGGTTCAAATTATCTTCTCTCTCCTGCACGGCGATCCTCAGGATTGGGCTTTTTCCCTGATACCTGGGGATCCTGTTTTGAGTGATGTTGATGCATTTTTTCAGGCTTTGGGGTTATTGTACGATGAGCCTAATGTCACTGATCAAGCTGAAAAAGCCTTGTTGGCATTAAATCAGGGGCTTGATGACGCTGAGTTATACTGTCAGAGATTCCGTAGGTGGGCAGTCCTGACCAAGTGGAATGACGACGCTTTGGCGGCCCTTTTCCGGAAGGGTCTGTCGGATAATGTAAAGGATGTTATGGTGGGATTCCCTGTCCCCTCTGGTCTCAATGATTCTATGTCATTAGCGATTCAAATTGACAGACGTTTGCGTGAGCGGAGAAGTATGCGTGGAGTGGTGTTGCCTTGTGAGCCAGCTGCTGAGCCCATGCAGTGTGATGGAGTGGTGTCTGGGGCACAGCGTCATGAGTTTCGAAAGCGCAATGGGTTATGTTTCTACTGTGGTGATGCCTCTCATGCTATTTCAGTCTGCCCTAAGCGGGGAAGACATTTTGCACGCTCAGTTGTCTTGGGTAGTGTTCAGACTAAGTTTTTATTAACTGTCACTCTGATATGCTCTCTGTCCTCATTTTCTGCTCAGGCTTTCGTTGATTCTGGAGCAGCTATTAACCTGATGGATTATGATTTTGCTAAACGTTGTGGGTTTCCCTTGAAACCCCTACAGAAGTCTATTCCTTTACTGGGGATCGATTCTACCCCTTTGGCTGAGAATAAACCCCAGTTTTCTACTCAGGTGATAATGAGGGTTGAACCTGATCACCAGGAGTGCTGCAAATTTTTGGTTCTATATAATCTGCATGACATTATAGTGCTGGGTTTCCCTTGGTTACAGTCTCATAATCCTGTTTTGGATTGGAAATCTGTGTCTGTAACCAGTTGGGGCTGCCAATGTGTTAATACCAACACTCCTGTTTTTTCTGCCTCCCCCAGGCTGAGGATGTTCCTGACTTTTTGTTTGATTTTTCTGATGTGTTTAGCGAAAGTAAATCTGCATCCTTACCTCCCCATAGGAGCTATGACTGCGCTATTGAATTAGTGCCAGGTAGTAAATTCCCTAAAGGTCGCCTTTTTAACTTGTCTGTACCTGAACATGACGCTATGCGGTCTTATATCAAGGAATCATTGGAGAAGGGTCATATCAGACCATCCTCTTCACCCTTAGGTGCCGGTTTTTTCTTTGTGGCCAAAAAAGATGGTTCATTAAGGCCGTGTATTGATTATCGTCTCTTGAACAATATTACTGTGAAATATCAATACCCGTTACCCTTGATTTCTGACCTGTTTTCCAGGGTGAAAAACGCTACTTGGTTTACCAAGCTTGACCTCAGGGGGGCGTATAACCTTATTCGCATTAAGCACGGGGATGAATGGAAGACGGCATTTAACACCCCTGAAGGGCATTGAGTACCTTGTGATGCCCTTTGGGCTCACTAATGCTCCTTCCGTCTTCCAGTCCTTCATGAATGATATTTTCAGGGATTTTGTGGACAAGTTTCTGATTGTTTATTTGGATGATATCTTGATTTTTTCTAATGACTGGGACTCTCATGTGAAACATGTTCGAACTGTATTCCAGATTTTGAGAGAGAATGCTCTGTATGTGAAGGGATCAAAGTGTCTTTTTGGCGTACAGAAGATCTCATTTCTGGGATTCATTTTGTCCCCATCTGTTATTGAAATGGACCGGTCAAGGTTCAGGCCATCTGTGATTGGGTCCAACCTACTTCATTAAAGGCTCTTCAGAGATTTTTGGGTTTTGCCAATTTTTATCGTAAATTTATTGGTAATTTCTCGGTTATTGTTAAACCATTAACTGATTTGACCAGAAAGGGTTCTGATGTGGTGAATTGGCCTCCTGAGGCAGTCTCTGCGTTTCAGGAACTTAAGCAGAGATTCACTTCTGCTCCTGTTCTACGGCAGCCTGATGTTTCTCTGCCATTTCAGGTGGAGGTTGATGCCTCTGAAATTGGGGCAGGTGCCGTTTTGTCCCAAAAAGATCCAGAGACCTCTAAAAGTAACCCTTGTGCCTTTTTCTCTCGAAAATTTTCTCCTACTGAACGTAATTATGACGTGGGTAATCGGGAGTTATTGGCCATGAAGTGGGCTTTTGAAGAGTGGAGACATTGGCTGGAGGGAGCCAAACATCAGGTGGTGGTCCTTACGGACCATAAGAATCTGGTCTATCTGGAATCTGCCAAGCGACTCAATCCTAGACAGGCCAGGTGGGCCTTGTTTTTCACACGTTTTAATTTTGTGGTTTCCTTTCTTCCTGGCACTAAGAATGTTAAGGCGGATGCCCTCTCGAGGAGTTTCCTTGCGGACTCTCCTGAGCTATCTGATCCCTCGGTTATTTTGAAGGAGGGTGTAGTTCTTTCCGCCATCTCGCCCAATTTGAGACTTGCTCTGGAGGGGTGTCAGGAGGATAGGCCCGAGCGCTGCCCTGTTGGAAAATTGTTTGTCCCGGACCAATGGAAAAAGAGTGTGATGTCTGAGATTCATTGTTCCGCATTGGCTGGGCATCCCAGAATTTTTGGTACCAGAGACTTGGTTAGTCGGTCCTTTTGGTGGCCTACCTTGTCTCGCGATGTCAGGGAATTTGTGCAGTCCTGCGGGACTTGCTCTCGCTCCAAGCCTTGCTCTCGCTCTAGTGGTTTGTTGATGCCATTGCCTGTGCCCAAGAGACCATGGACCCATATCTCTATGGATTTCATTTCCGATCTTCCTGTTTCTCAGAGAATGACCACCATCTGGGTAATTTGTGATAGGTTTTCCAAAATGATACATCTTGTGCCATTACCTAAGTTGCCTTCCTCCTCTGAATTGGTGCCGTTGTTCCTTCAGCACGTGGTTCGTTTACACGGCATTCCTGAGAACATTGTGTCTGACAGAGGAGTCCAGTTTGTTTCCAGATTTTGGAGGACTTTTTGTTCTAAACTGGGTGTTCAATTGTCTTTCTCCTCGGCATTTCATCCTCAGACCAATGGTCAAACTGAGAGAACAAACCAGACATTGGAGACTTATCTAAGATGCTTTGTGTCTGCTGATCAGGATGACTGGGTCTCTTTTTTGCCTTTGGCTGAGTTTGCTCTTAATAATAGGGCTAGCTCTGCCACTTTGATGTCTCCGTTTTTCTGTAATTCTGGGTTTCACCCTCGATTTTCTTCAGGACAGACGGAGACTTCTGTCTGTCCAGGTGTTGACTCTGTTGTTGAGCGTATGCAGCAGATTTGGGACCAGGTAGTGGAGAGGTTGTCCCTCTCTCAGGAGAAGGCCCAGGGTTTGCTAACCGGCATAGGACTGATGGTCCTCGGTTTAAAGTGGGGGACTTGGTCTGGTTGTCCTCAAAGAATATTCCTATGAGAGTAGCATCTCCTAAATTTAAGCCTAGGTTCATTGGACCTTATAAGATCATGGAGATTATTAATCCTGTTTCTTTTCGTTTGCTTCTTCCAGGGACATTTAAGATCCATAACGTGTTCCACAAGTCCTTGTTGAAGAGGTTTGTTGAGCCAGTGGTTCCTGCTGCTGTGCCTCCTGACCCTGTTTTGGTTGAGGGAAATCTGGAGTATGTGGTTGAGAAAATATTGGATTCTCGTTTTTCTAGACGAAGACTCCAGTATTTGGTTAAATGGAGAGGTTATGGTCAGGAAGACAATTCTTGGGTGTTTGCTTCGGACATCCATGCTAGGAGACTTATCCGTGCGTATCATAGAACTCATCCTGACCGACCTGGTTGCTCAAATGAGGGTTCGGTGACCCCTCCTCAAGGGGGGGTACTGTTGTGAATGGGTTTGAGATGAGTTCTGAGCAGAGGCTCCCTCTGGTGGTTACAAGCGGTACTAGTGAGGATTGTGAGGACTGGGAATCAGGTGTTACTGATTGGTCTTATATAAGGGAGTCATTTTCCCATCAGGGTTGCCGGTGATCAATTGTTCTGGTCTGAATCCTTCTTTCCAGTTTCCCTTGTAGCCTGCTGTGTCGTGTCTGCATCTCCTGCTATCAGATAAGACAATTTCTTATTTTGTGTTTTTGCTATATTTTTGCATTTTGTCCTGCACTTCTGTGGGGGCCTTCAGGGTCCCCTCCGGGGGCTTTTGCCCTCTCAGTTTAGTCCAGCCACTGTGTTTTGTACTTTTGCTTTTTCCAGTTTTTTTTTCAGTGGCTGCTGTTTTGTTTTTGTTACACCAGAGAACTAATTTAGGTGGTAGAGGTCGTGTGATCTCAGGTGATTTTGAAATTAGTAGAGTTGGGGTTTTTTCAGGGTTTTCTGAGATTGCAGTAAGTACCCTTCCTATCCTTTTCTATTTAGATAGTTTGGGCCCCAGCGTTTGCTCATACTATTTTCTTTCTGTGTCAGTATTTCCTCTTGTCTAACCGCCATTACATGTTTGGGGGCTTTCTATTATCTTTGGGGTTCTGCTCCGGGGCAGATAGCTTTCCTATTTCTATCTTTAGGTGTAGTTAGTTTCTCAGGCTGTGACGAGGCGTCTAGGACCAACGTAGGAACGCTCCACGGCTGCCTCTAGTTGCGGTGGTTAGTCAGGGTACTGCAATCTCATAGATTCCAACTGCTCTGGTGTATTTCCTTTTTTACCTGCACTCCTCAGCTACCGTAACATAACACTGCATGGATCAAAATTCCTGTAGAATGATTTCAATATATAGTGGAAACTATGCCATGACAAATTGCTGTGGATCTGAAGGTCATATAAGGTCCATAGATGGGTTGATCTAATCTAGTGACTATTCAGTGTACAGTCATGGCCAAAAGTTTTGAGAATTACACAAATATTATATTTTCACATGATCTGCTGCCCTCTGGTTTTTATGTGTGTTTGACAGATGTTTTTATCACAGACAGAAATATAATAATTGCAAACATATGAGTAACAAAAACTTATATTGACAGTTAGAATGAGTTAATGCAGCAAGTCAATATTTGCAGTGTTGACCCTTCTTCTTCAGGACCTCTGCAATTCTCCCTGGCATGCTCTCAATCAACTTCTGGACCAAATCCTGACTGATAGCAGTCCATTCTTGCACAATCAATGCTTTCATTTTGTCAGAATTTTTAGGTTTTTGTTTGTCCACCCGTCTCTTGATGATTGACCACAAGTTCTCAATGTGATTAAGATCTGGGGAGTTTCCAGGCCATGGACCCAAAATCTCTATGTTTTGTTCCCTGAGCCATTTAGTTATCACCTTTGCTTTATGGCAAGGTGCTCCATCATGCTTGAAAAGGCATTGTTGATCGCCAAACCGCTCTTGGAGGGTTGGGAGAAGTTGCTCTTGGAGGACATTCTGGTACCATTCTTTATTCATGGCTGTGTTTTTAGGCAAGACTGCGAGAGAGCCGATTCCCTTGGCTGAGAAGCAACCCCACACATGAATGGTTTCAGGATGCTTAACAGTTGGCATGAGACAAGACTGGTGGTGGCGCTCACCTTGTCTTCTCCGAATGAGGCGTTTTCCTGATGTCCCAATCGAAAAGGGGATTCATCAGAGAAAATAACTTTATTCCAGTCCTCAGCAGTCCACTGTCTGTACCTTTTGCAGAATATCAGTCTGTCCATGATGTTTTTTCTGGAGAGAAGTGGCTTCTTTGCTGCCCTCCTTGAGACCAGGCCTTGCTCCAAGAGTCTCCGCCTCACAGTGCGTGCAGATGCACTCACACCTGCCTGCTGCCATTAGTGAGCAAGCTCTGCACTGCTGGTAGCCCGATCCCGCAGCTGAAACACTTTTAAGAGACGGTCCTGGCGCTTGCTGGTCTTTCTTGGGCGCCCTGGAGCCTTTTTGGCAAAAATGGAACCTCTCTCCTTGAAGTTCTTGATGATGCGATAGATTGTTGACTGAGGTGCAATCTTTCTAGCTGCGATACTCTTCCCTGTTAGGCCATTTTTGTGCATTGCAATGATGACTGCACGTGTTTCTTTAGAGATAACCATGGTTAACAGAAGAGAAACAATGATGCCAAGCACCAGCCTCCTTTTAAAGTGTCCAGTGGTGTCATTCTTACTTAATCATGACAGATTAATCTCTAGCCATGTCCTCATCAACACCCACACCTGTGTTAATGGAGCAATCACTGAAAAGAGGTTAGCTGGTCCTTTTAAGGCAGGGCTGCAATGATGTTGAAATGTGTTTTGGGGGATAAAGTTCATTTTCTAGCCAAATATTGACTTTGCAAGTAATTGCTGTTAAGCTGATCACTCTTTATAACATTCTGGAGTATATGCAAATTGCCATTAGAAAAAGTGAAGCAGTAGACTTTGTAAAAATTAATATTTGTGTCATTCTCAAAACTTTTGGCCATGACTGTATATTGAGTAGCAGTTTATAGAAAAGTGAGCAGTCAGTAAAGAATATGCTGTGTGACAAAACCTCAATTTTACATGCTAGTAAAACAAACGTTTCAGTATATTCCTAACACTGGTCCCATAATATGTGGAACAAATTAAATGTGCGGACTGCTTAAAATTTCTCACATTTACTGAGAAAAGTGATTGATGGTACTGCGTTGAGATCTGGGTTTATTCAAAATGTTTCTACCTGGCTCTTGATATCATCAGTAGAGCGTAAAGAAACTCTGTGACATGATTGATTGCCGAGCATCTGAGAACCCTCAGACAAGTAACATTTAGGAGAAATCTGCAGAGTTCAGTTTAAAGGGAATCTGTCACCCTAAATTGGCGGGATATTTAAATGATGGCAGTCAGGTCCGATGGGCGGTGTTTTGGGTACTTGCCTTAACAAGTTGTTCGCCGCAGTCTCCATTATTTCTGGGAATTGTAGTCGTTGCCCTCCATATAACGCGCCTGCGCATTGCAATCTGCGGGCAAAGCATACTGCGCGTGCAAAATTCAAGATTGCAATGTGCAGGCGCGTTATATGGAGGGCAACGACTACAATTCCCAGAAATAATGGAGACTGCGGCGAACAACATGTTAAGGCAAGTACCCAAAACACCGCCCATCTGACCTGACTGCCATCATTTAAATATCCCGCCAATTTAGGGTGACAGATTCCCTTTAAATAACAGCATGGCCCGATGCTAATTGTACTGCAAACAGTAACTGGATTGTGTGAACATACTGCTAAGGTTCTGTCAGCACTGGAGAATATCCAAAACTGTGGAAAATAATGGTAAAAACTGAGAATAAATGGCCCAATAAAATAAACAATTACATTATTATATTACAATATAATTCAAATTGACTACGGCTTCTAAGCATTAAATCTCCACTTAGAAAAAACTGAACGATACAAGTGAACTGCATTTCTATTGCTAACCATTCCTGGAAATTAATGGTAAATAGCCCACTTCTGTAGGAAAAATAAGCTTTCTTGGTGTCCAAGTCAAGGGTTTCAGTATTTCGTACTAGAAATTTTGGCATGTTCGTTTTCCCTCCAGAATCAATATTCTTATTTCTAATGCATACTCCCCATTTTTCTAACCCACAATTCCCTCTGGACATATAGCACAAATTATGGAAGAAATAAACGAGCATAAAAGCCCAGATACATCAAAACATGTGAAACACAGTAAATCTTTATTAACAATCAGGTGATAACAAAAAGTTACAAAAAATAACCATGAAAAAGCAAGGGGCTGTAGTGCAGCGAGGTAGGTGCAGTGCAACAGATAGGCAGGGACGACAGAAAGTTCAATATAAATGGTGTCTTTATTTTCAGAACTCACACAAAGGAATGATGTCCTCTGGATCGTAGCCGGATTTCCACAAACACAGTCCAGAACTCAAAACCTGTTGCAGTGGACAATGGCACCACTGTGTCTCTTTGGTGCGTCAGCTGCCTGGAAGGTCCTGTCTTATGATTTGGTAACTGAGGAGGTCAGGAGCAAAACAGCAAGGCAGCCGAACATCTGAGAGGTTGGGAACTTATGGGTTGCAGATCCCTAAACTAACCTCACAACTAGAAGCAGTCGTGGAGCGCACCAACGGTGATCCTAGATGCCTCGGCACAGCCGGAGAGCTAGCTACACCTAAAGACAGAAACAGGAAAGCTAACTGCCCCGGAGTAGAGCCCCAAAGGAATAGGCAGCCCCCAAACATGTAATGGCGGTTAGACAAGATGAAACACAAACGCAGACAGAAAATAGAGTGAGCAAACGCAGGGGCCAAACACTGACTAATTAGGACAGGAAAGAACAGAATACTATCTGCAACCCAGCAAAACCCTAGCAAAACTTCCAACACATCTGATTACAAAAATGCTCAGACCACACGATCTCGCCACCCACTAAATCAGATCTCAGTGTGAACAAGGCTAACCCGCAGCCACTCAAAAAGCAGGGAAAGAGCAATTGAACAAATAACAGTGGCTAAAGAAAAACAGAAAGTAGCACAGGCCCCAGGAGGGTACCTGGCTAACCTCCACAAAGGTGCAGACAGAAATGGAAATAGCAAACACAATAGAAACAAGCAGAAAATATCTTATCTGAAAGTAGCAGACGAAGGCAAGATACCAGCAGACTTCCAAATGAACCAGGAAACAACAATTGATCACCGGCGAGGATCATGGGAAGGCAGCTCCCTTATATCAGCCCAGTCAGTGACTCCTGATTGCCAGCTATTGCCGCCAGGTGTGGAGGCCCCGTCATTAGACACAGCTTCAGTACCGTCATCAACCACCAGAGGGAGCTCCAGCTCAGAAATCGTCCACAGCACGCTCACAACAGTACCCCCCTTGAGGAGGGGTCACCGAACTCTCACCTGCGCCACCAGGCCGATCAGGATGAGCTCGGTGATAGGCACGAACCAGTCTCTCCGCATGAATGTCAGAAGCAAACACCCAAGAATTGTCCTCCTGACCATAACCTTTCCACTTAACCAAGTACTGGAGTCTCTGTCTAGTGAAACGAGAATCCAATATCTTCTCCACTTCATACTCCAGATTGCACTCAACCAGAAAAGGCTCAGGAGGCGCAGCCATAGGAACCACTGGTTCGACAAACCTTTTCAATAAAGATTTGTGGAATACGTTCATAGGGATATTCTTTGAGGACAACCAAACCAATTCACCCACTTTAAACCGAGGACCATCAGTCCTATGCCGGTTGGCAAACCGTTGGGCCTTCTCCTGAGAGAGAGACACCTTATCCACTACTTGATCCCAAATCTGCTGCATTCTCTCTACCAGAGTCAACACCCGGACAGACAGAAGCCTCCATCTGCCCCGAAGAAAATCGAGGATGAAACCCGGAATTGCAGAAGAAAGGAGACATCAAAGTGGCAGAACTGGCCCTATTATTAAGAGCGAATTCAGCCAGGGGCAAAAAAGAGACACAGTTATCCTGATCCGCAGACATAAAACATCTCAAATAAGTCTCCAAGGTCTGGTTTGTTCTCTCAGTCTGCCCATTGGTCTGAGGATGAAACGCAGAGGAGAAAGACAGCTGAACTCCCAGTTTAGAACAAAATGTCCTCCAAAATTTGGAAACAAACTGGACTCCCCTGTCAGACACAATGTTCTCCGGAATGCCGTGCAAACGAACCACATGCTGAAAAAAACAAGGGTACCAACTCGGAAGAGGATGGCAACTTAGGCAGTGGCACAAGATGGATCATCTTGGAGAATCTATCACAGATCACCCATGATCACCCAGAGATATGGGTCCATGGCCTCTTGGGCACCGGCAGTGGCATTAACATTCCACTAGAGCGAGAACAGGGCTTGGAACGAGAACAAGTCCCACAGGACTGCACAAAATTCCTGACATCGCGAGATAAAGTGGGTCACCAAAAGGACCGACTCACCAAATCTCTAGTACCAAAAATACCAGGATGACCAGCCAACACAGAGCAATGAACTTCAGACATAACTTTTTCTCTCCATTGGTTTGGGACATACAATTTCCCCGCAGGGCAACGCTCAGGTTTATCCCCCTGAAATTGCTCCAGGGCCAGTCTCAAATCAGGTGAGACAGCGGAGAGAACGACACCCTCCTTCAGAATGGAAGTAGGTTCAGCCACATCAATAGAATCCGCAAGGAAACTCCTAGAGAGGGCATCCGCCTTAACATTCTTAGTACCCGGGAGGAAGGAGACCACAAAGTTAAAATGTGTGAAAAACAAGGCCCATCTGGCCTGTCTGCGATTCAATCGCTTGGCTGATTCGAGATAGATCAAGTTTTTGTGGTCAGTGAGGACCACAACTTGATGTTTGGCTCCCTCCAGCCAATGTCTCCACTCTTCGAACGCCCACACTTCATAGCCAATAATTCCCGATTCCTCACATAATAATTACGTTCAGCTGGGGAAAATTTTCGAGAGAAGGCACAAGGGTTACTCTTAGCGGTCTCCGGATCCCTTTGGGACAAAACGGCTCCCGCACCAATCTCGGAAGCATCTATCTCTACCTGAAATGGTAGAGAAACATCAGGTTGCCGTAGAACAGGAGCAGAAGTGAATCTGCGCTTAAGCTCCTGAAACGCAGAAACTGCCTCAGGAGACCAATTTACAACATCAGAACCCTTTTTGGTTAAATCCGTCAGTGGTTTCACAATACCAGAGAAATTACTTATAAATTTACGGTAGAAATTAGCAAATACCCAAAAATCTCTGAAGAGCCTTCAATGAAGTGGGCTGAACCCAATCACAAATGGCCTGAACCTTGACCGGGTCCATTTCAATAGCAGACGGGGACAAAATGAATCCCAAAAATGAAACCTTCTGTACGCCAAAGAGACATTTCGATCCCTTAACATACAAAGCATTCTCTCTCAAAATCCAGAATACCCTCCGAACATGTTTGTAAGGTTCTGTGTATCTGTTTCTGAAACTCAGTTTGTTCGTCGGCCATTTTGCTTTCTGTTTTGCTGCAGCTATCTTGCCCTCAGTCAAAATGGAGTTTTCCAGCTTGCATGTTCCCGCCCTGATTCTCTCCGTTTGCTTCTTAAACTGCCACAGCTGAGCAATCAGTGCTTCAGAATCTAGCCTGCAGTGAACCTGTGTTCTGACTCCTGAAGCCTTGGACCTTGTACTCCAGCCATTCCTACTGAGGAACTCTGAAGCACTTGTGGACTCTGAACTCTGCTCTTGAGAGCCTCACGTTTGCATGGACTTGCGGTAACAGAGAAGAAGATCTGAATCTGTTGTGGAGAGTTATTGCTGAGCTTAGATTACTCTGGCCTGCTGTGTCTCCTGCTTCTGTGTTTGCAACCTGTGTGTTTATTTTTGCCAATTTGTATGAAGCAATACAAGACTTTCTTTATCAACCTGTGTCTCAAGTATTTTCATCGTACCCAAGCACAAGACGCTATATGAACTGTACCACATACACTACAAGATTCTGAAGCCAAACGTTAGTGTCTGCTGGGTCTGGAAAGGCTTGTCTGCTGTACTGTGGATATCGGATGTCCGGTTGTACTTTCTGTGATGACAGTGGTTGTGACTTCTCACAACCATTCCAGGTGAGCAATTCCCTTAAGTTTTTTTTCTGCAGTGTTATCACAGGTAAACACTATTGTTTTTTTTTTTTTTTTTTTTCTCTTTCTTTTTGTCTGCTGAAACTCTGGATATCAGATGTCTGGTTGAAAGCTTTCTGTGATGATAGTGGTTGTGACTTCTCACAACCATTCCAGGTGAGCAGTTCCCTTAAAGTTTTTTCTTTCTTCAGTGTTGCCACAGGTGAACACTATTGTTTGTTTGTTTTTTTTTTTTTCTCCTCTTCTTCCAGTATCCTGTCTTAAAAGATCTGGAAAATGGAGGCCCGCATAAAGGAACTTTGCGGAGTGACTGATAATATCCTTGCAGATTTGCAGAATATAAAGACCCGTTTTACAAATCTTCAGGACCTAAATAATCACAATTTGCAAGTGGTTGGACAGACTACCCAGGATTTGCGAGCCAGGATTGAGGTTCTGGAGGGGCGAGTCCAGGCTCCTGCCGTGGCCCGAGTTCTGGGATTCCCAAGTTGCCCCCTTTTCGTTTTGGTGGTGAACGTGAAAAATTCAGGGGATTTGTTAATCAATGCAATCTTTTTTTTTCTGCACATGCTTCACAATTTCCTACTGAACGATCTAAGGTGCTTACTATAATTATGTTGCTTACCAACAAGGCTTTGATGTGGGCAAACCCTCTGATTGAGACTGAGGATGATTGTTTGAATCACCTTGATGATTTTATTTCAGCCATGGGGCAGGTGTTTGATGACCCCAATCGAGGTGCAACAGCTGAAGCAGCCATGTTAGCTTTGCGCCAAGGTAAGCACTCGGTAGCTGAATATGCCTTGGATTTCAGGAGATGGGCCCTTGATACCACCTGGGACAATTCCGCCAAAAAATCTATTTTTCGAAAGGGGTTATCCCCACTGATTAAGGATGAACTTGCTCGTGCCGACCCTCCCACTGCGTTAGGTGACTTTATTAACTACTGCATCCGTATTGATACTCGTTTAACTGAACGCAGGCAAGAGAGATGGTTCGAAAGCAATCGTACTAACCTTTTCCTACCTTCCTCTCCAGCTAAGGAACCTTTGAATAGGATTACACGGGAACCTGAACCTGAACCCATGCAGGTAGACTCTTTACTACGACGGGTTAGTGATGCACGCAAGGAACATCGTTTTAAGGAGAATCTATGTTTTTATTGTGGTAAGTCAGGGCACTTTATTATTAACTGCCCCAGCCATTCTCGCAAGACTACTGCAGCACTCATTCATTGTGAGTGTTGCGAGAGGGGATCTGTCAGGTCCGAGCCTCAGGCTCCAGAGAGATCTGCAGCAACAGATCTTGATTTCTCGGACTTAAACTCCGTTACCTCTGAGGACGTTGACTGTGTAAATGCTGCCATCTTTCAAGTTTCCTCAGCGGTGTCCCAGCTGAGTTGTAAAAAAAACAATTCTCACTGTTTTCTTTCCATCAAACTCTGGGTTGACTCAGCCTGGGTGTCTAGCTCTGCTATGATCGACTCAGGTGCAAGTGGAAATTTTATGGATGTCTCCTTTGCTCTGAAACAGGGAATACGTTCAGTGAAGAAGGCTACTCCAGTACAGATGGAAACTGTGGATGGCTCCCTGCTGACCTCTGGACCAGTGGATCAGGAAACAGAGCCTTTAAAGGTTCTTATGGGTAAAGATCATCAAGAGAAACTGTCCTTTATGCTTATCTCTTCTCCTCACTTTCCCATTATTCTAGGGCTACCATGGCTGCAGGCTCAGAATCCTACCATTAACTGGGAGACCAAGGAATTACACTTTCCAGAGAAACAGATGAGTCCAAAAATTTCAGCTTGCTCTGTTCCTAAAGGAACCATGTCAGTCCCTGAACTACCAGCTGTATACCAGGACTATGTGGATTTATGTGACAAGAAGAACGCTGACCAGCTTCCTCCTCACCGTCCATATGATTGTCCAATTGAATTATTGCCTGGAGCAGAGATACCTTTTGGTAAGATCTACCCCCTGGCGGGGCCCGAGCTGAAGGCTTTAAAAGAGTACATAGACGAAAATCTAGCCAAGGGCTTCATACGCCCCTCTTCATCTCCTGCAGGGGCACCCATATTCTTTGTAAAGAAGAAAGATGGATCCCTGAGACCATGCGTAGACTATAGGGAACTCAATAAGGTTACTATTAGAAACCGTTATCCATTGCCTTTAATCCCTGAGTTATTGGAGAGAGTGCGACATGCCAAAATTTTTTCTAAACTAGATCTTCGTGGGGCCTATAACTTAGTCCGTATTAGACCTGGGGATGAATGGAAGACTGCATTCAGGTCACGCTATGGACACTTTGAATATCTAGTTATGCCTTTTGGTCTGAGTACCGCCCCAGCCACTTTCCAACACTTGGTGAATGACATCTTCAGGGATCTCCTGGATACATTCGTGGTAATTTATTTGGATGATATTTTAATTTTTTCTAACTCCACAGAGGAACATCATGGACATGTGAGAATGGTCTTGGAACGTCTAAGACAAAATCATCTTTACATCAAGCTTGAAAAGTGTGAATTCCATAAGACCGAAATTCAATTTCTGGGGTATGTACTGTCTACACAAGGAATTAGTATGGATGGAAGTAAAACCCAAGCCATCAATGATTGGCCAAGTCCTAGAAATGTGAAGGAAGTACAGCGCTTCATCGGGTTTGCAAACTTCTATAGACGTTTCATTAGAAATTTCTCTGAGGTAGTGTCACCTATCACCCAACTTACCCGGAAAGAGTCTAAGTTCTCCTGGACTCCCCAAGCCCAGGAAGCATTTTCCCGTCTAAAAGATAAATTTACCACTGCACCTATCCTAGTACATCCCAACCCAGAGCTTGCCTTCATAATAGAGGTGGATGCTTCAGACTGTGCCGTGGGAGCTATACTCTCTCAGAGAACAGGTGAGAAGAATGTCTTGCATCCCTGTGCCTTCTTTTCCCAGCAGTTGTCTTCGGCTGAGAAGAACTACGATGTGGGCAATAGAGAGTTGTTGGCCATTATTGCCGCCTTCAAAGAATGGAGACACCTTCTTCAAGGAGCTGCACAGCAAATAGTCGTTCTGACAGACCATCGTAATCTTGAGTTTATCAGGTCGGCTAAGTGCCTGACTCCTCGCCAGGCTCGCTGGAATCTTTTCTTAAACCAATTTAATTTTATTATTTCTTATAGACCAGGATCGCGCAATGGAAAGGCTGATGCACTCTCTAGGATTTACTCAGCAGAGACACGTCCACTTACTCCTCCTAAGACTATTCTTCCTGACTCTAGATTCCTAGGAGTGATTCATCATCAAGACCTAATTAAAGACATCAAGGAAGCATACCATGCGGATTCTTTTTTGGCTCAACCCCCAAGGGACGTAAGTCTTGTCTTTAAGAATGGTGTGTGGATTCTGGGACAACGTCTGTATATACCTGAAACAGTCAGATTGAGAGTATTGCAACTCATTCACGATTCCAAAATAGCCGGGCATAGAGGAATTCTAAAGACACAGGAATTTCTTTCTCGTTTCTTTTGGTGGCCCACTTGTAGGAAGGATGTTTTGGACTATGTCACTTCGTGTGAGGTTTGTGCAAGATGCAAAACACCTCGCTCTTCACCAACTAGTCTGTTACAGCCTCTTCCCACCCCGTCCCGCCCGTGGGGATCCATTTCTATGGACTTCATTGTGGAATTACCAACCTCTCAAGGGAAGAACACTATTCTAGTGGTGGTTGACCGTCTAACAAAGGCAGCTCATTTTATCCCTTGTGTCGGCTTACCCACTGCAAAACAGACATCAGATTTGATGATTAAAGATGTGTTTCGCTTACATGGAGTACCGGATGAGGTTATTTCGGATCGAGGGGTGCAATTCACTTCTAGGTTTTGGCAAAATTTCTGTGCAGCATTGGACATTAAAGTAAACCTTTCTTCTGCTTTTCATCCCCAGACTAATGGACAAACCGAACGAACCAATCAAACCCTGGAGCAGTATCTCCGCTGCTTTATCTGCCACCTACAGGATGATTGGGTGGATCTACTTCCATTGGCTGAGTTCTCTTACAACAACTCTCAGAGTCCCTCCACTAAACAGTCTCCTTTTTACTCTAATCTAGGTTATCATCCTAACATTCTACCACGATTTCCCATCGAGACGCCTTTGCCAGCAGTGGCTGAAAGAGTCACGACTTTACAGAAGAATATGGATCTTCTAAAGGAGAATCTGGAATCGGCTCAGGAAAGGTACAAGAAGGCAGCAGATAAATTTCGTAAACCTGCACCAGCTTTTAAGGTAGGAGACCTGGTCTGGCTGTCAACCAGAAATCTTAAGTTAAGGATTCCATCGTCTAAGTTGGGACATAAGTACATTGGACCCTATAAAATCAGTAAAATTATAAGTGCCGTTGCTTGTCGTCTTCAATTGCCCAGAACTATGAGAATCCACCCTGTCTTTCATGTATCCCTACTAAAGGCTGCGACACCCAATACGTTTCCTGGACGTTCTTCTCCTTGCCCTGACCCAGTGCTAGTCGATGGTCAGGAGGAATTTGTGGTGGAAAGGATTTTAGATTCCAGGTTGTATAGAAATCAGTTACAATATCTGATTAAATGGCAGGGCTACCCAGTGGAGGACAACTCATGGGAGCCAGTCAATAACGTTAATGCTCCTCGCTTGCTCCGTCAGTTTCATCAGAGGTACCCACACAAGCTGGTCTGAGGTCATCCGGAGGTTGTCCCTAAGGGGGGAGTAATGTAAGGTTCTGTGTATCTGTTTCTGAAACTCAGTTTGTTCGTCGGCCATTTTGCTTTCTGTTTTGCTGCAGCTATCTTGCCCTCAGTCAAAATGGAGTTTTCCAGCTTGCATGTTCCCGCCCTGATTCTCTCCGTTTGCTTCTTAAACAGCCACAGCTGAGCAATCAGTGCTTCAGAATCTAGCCTGCAGTGAACCTGTGTTCTGACTCCTGAAGCCTTGGACCTTGTACTCCAGCCATTCCTACTGAGGAACTCTGAAGCACTTGTGGACTCTGAACTCTGCTCTTGAGAGCCTCACGTTTGCATGGACTTGCGGTAACAGAGAAGAAGATCTGAATCTGTTGTGGAGAGTTATTGCTGAGCTTAGATTACTCTGGCCTGCTGTGTCTCCTGCTTCTGTGTTTGCAACCTGTGTGTTTATTTTTGCCAATTTGTATGAAGCAATACAAGACTTTCTTTATCAACCTGTGTCTCAAGTATTTTCATCGTACCCAAGCACAAGACGCTATATGAACTGTACCACATACATTACAATGTTCCACATGAGAATTCCAGTCATTGGAAAATATCAAAATATCGTCCAAATAAACGATCAGAAACTTATCCATCAAGGAGGAGCTCCGGGCTGTCCTGTTAAAGAGTCCTAGTGGGAAAGCGTCTGGCCCAGATGGGTTTTCAGCGCATTATTACAAAACCTTCTCTTCTATACTGCTTCCACACTTGCTTAATGTCTGTAATGCTGCTCTAGATGGCGGCCCATTGCCTAAACAAATGCTCGAAGCTAGGATATCTTTGATATACAAAGAAGGGAAAGATCCAGAATTGTGTAGTAGCTATAGACCAATATCTCTTCTCAATGTTGACTTAAAGATACTAGCTAGCTTGATGGCAAAACGACTAACCAAACTTTTACCATACTTAATATCCCTAAACCAGACCGGCTTTGTGGAGGGGAGAGAAGGGAGAGATAATATGCATAACATATTGCATCTTCTTCAATATACAAAATACCGAAAGCTCCCACTGGTGCTTCTTGGAACAGACGCTGAGAAGGCCTTTGACAGGGTAGATTGGGACTACCTAAGAGAAGTAATGGCAAGTTTTGGTATTCCAACCACTTTTATAGCAGCAATAATGGCAACAACCCTTCTGCCCAAATCAGAATTAATGAATTTACAACGGACGCGTTTGGCATTAAGAATGGGACAAGACAAGGGTGCCCAATGTCCCCTTTACTATTCGTCCTAGCGATGGAGCCATTACTAATAGCTATTCAACAGCACTCTGGAATAGAAGGAATCCAAATAAACAAGACACACTATAAAACGGCGGCATTTGCGGATGATCTATTGATCTTGTTGACTAAACCTCTGGTGGGGTTACCGGCTCTAATGACTTTATTGGAGCTTTATGGCAGCTTCTCCAACTTTAAAGTAAACATGTCTAAGTCAGAAATATTAGATTTTCATATTCCGCTAAATACCAAGGTTAAACTTAAAAGTATGTATCCCTTCTCATGGCCTAAACAGCATATTACGTATCTGGGTGTAAAGCTGGGAAGAACAAATGAAGATCTCTTTCGGCTGAATATTCCTCCATTAATCTCTGCGGTTGAATCATCCATAAAAACCTGGAAGGATTCATATATCTCATGGCTGGGGAGGAAAAACTTATTGAAGAGTTTGATTCTTCCCAGATTTACCTACTTATTCCAAATGCTTCCTACAAATATCCCTAAATACTATCTTACCAAAATTAACATATTGTTTCGAAAATACATTTGGAAGGGACAAAAACCTCGTCTAGCCTACAGAGCCCTAACCTTACCTAAACATAGGGGTGGAATGGGAGCCCCAGATATACTGAAATACTGTCAAGCTACGATGTTATCTAGAGTAGTTGATCTCATAAGAAACCCACAAGATAAACAATGGATTAAAGTGGAGGAAGCCACTGCTCCTCTACCCCTGAGAACGATTTTCTTGAAAAGCGCTCATGAGAAATCAAACATTCCATTGTATAATATACATACCAAAGCAACTTTAAAATTATGGAGAGAGGTAGTGGGAGACCTTGCCCCCCTCTTTCCCCTTTGCTTAAACTAGCAGACATAATTCCGCAATCGTTCCATTCTCGAAATGATAACACTAAAAATTCCAGACGCATGACTAATGTCTCTCTAGATCAACTTCTGAGGGATGGGACGCTCCCTTCGCTATCAGTTCTACAGGGATTTCTGGGCTTTCTGGCTTGTCTTTTGTCCAATACGGTGCTATAAGAGACTTGATGAGACATTATTTACGTGTCTCAGATTTTTCGCGCCCTCTAACTACGTTTGAAACTCTTTGTGCTACGGCCCACAAACCAAAAAAACTAATATCAACCATATATCAATTGTTAATAAATTTAAATTGCTGCTTCAAGAGAGCCTTTATTGCACTTTGGGAAAAAGATCTGGGTTATAGATTTACTTCAGACCAAGTATCCAAAATATACAAACAGTCACATGGACCAACACAATGCGTCAGAGCACAAGAGAACTCCTTTAAAATAATAACCAGATGGTACATCACGCCAAAACAGAGTAGTATTTGGAGGACTGGAAAACCAGCCAAATGTTGGAGATGTGGTGACTTGGAAGGTACATATATCCATATGTGGTGGTCTTGCCCTCCACTTATGCAATTCTGGCACCTTGTGGAAAAGTTTATACAAAGTATATTTAATAAATCGTGTAGGCTGACTCCTGAAACAGTGTTATTAAATTTTTCGATATGGCCTGGGCAAAAGCATGCCTCTACTCTAGTTCAGCACATTGTAACTGCAGCAAAACTGCTAATCCCGACCTATTGGAAAACGCCGAATGTCCCATCCATTTTACATTTATCTGAGAAAATTGATCTGTTGTTTTCTGTAGCTAAACTAGTAGCACTAGTAAATGGTTCACAACCTACTTTTGAAAACATATGGCGTCCATGGATTAGCTTTAGATCCTGACGCGTGAGTCCTTGAGTCTATGGTAATATTTACATTGTAGTATTTATAAGGTAATATTTTTATTATGACAAATAGTCGAGAGTTGTTAAATCCCGAGTCTTGTCCTCTTTCAACCCTCCCCCTCCCTTAATACTCACCCCCACCTTCTTTCTCTTTATCCTTTTCTTTACTTTACTTTCTCTTTTTCCTTTTATTTTGACTGAAATGTACTATTTTAAGCAAGTTAGTACACAGTACAGTGGGTCTATAGACTTTCTTGAATATATAAAGATTAAACTACCAGGATATTGGTCATACAAGGGTTTATTTGACTTATCTACTGTCAACATGCAGAAAGTTGTACAGGAATACTACCCTATGATAGTACATGTTCATTAATGTATTACCAATCTCTTGCTTGCTATGATGTTTACTGTTATCTAATTTTCTGTTAATAAAAAGACCATTGAAAAGAAAAGAAACTTATCCATCAAGTCCCGGAAAATATCATTCATGAAAGACTGGAGGACGGAAGGGGCATTAGTGAGCCCAAAAGGCATCACTAGGTACTCAAAATGCCCTCAGGGGTATTAAACGCCGTCTTCCATTCATCTCCGTGCTTGATGCGAATAAGATTATACGCCCTCCTAAGGACAAGCTTGGTAAACCAACTGGCACCTTTCACTCTGGAGAACAAATCAGAAATCAGGAGTAACGGATATTGTTATTTAACCGTGATCTTATTAAGGAGATGATAGTCAATACATGGCCTCAATGAACCATCCTTCTTGGCCACAAGCAAAAAGCCAGCGCCCAAGGGTGAAGAGGATGGTCTGATATGACCCTTTTCCAAAGCCTCTTTGATATACGATCGCATAGAATCATGATCGGGTACAGATAAATTGAAGAGCCGACCCTTGGAAAATTTACCACCGGGTACCAACTCAATCGCACAATCATAACTCCTATGCGGAGGCATGGACGCAGATTTACTCGCACTAAATACATCAGAAAAATCAGCCAAATAGTCTGGGACATCTTCCGACTGTGGAGAGGTAGAAAAAACAGGAGTGTCACTACGAACACATTGATAACCCCAACTGACCACAGACACAGACTTCAAATCCAACACAGGATTATGAGTCTGTAGCCAAGGAAAACCCAGTACAATAATGTCATGTAACTTATGTAACACCAAAAATTTGCAATTCTCTTGGTGGTCCGGGTCAACCCGCATTATCACTTGGGTCGAAAACTGGGGTTTATTCTCCGCCAAAGGAGTAGAATCAATACCCAGCAAAGGAATAGACTTCCGCATGGGTATCATGGGAAAACCACAACGTTTGGCAAAATCAAAATCTATGAGGTTTAGAGCTGCTCCTGAATCAACAAAAGCCTGAGCCGAAAATGTGGACATGGAGCAAATCAAGGTAACAGTCAAAAGAAACCTAGTCTGAACACCACCCAAAACAACTGAGCGCGCAAAACGTATTCCCCGCTTGGGGCAGACAGAAATAGCATGAGAAGCGTCTCCACAGTAGAAGCACAATTTATTACGCTTACGAAACTCACGACGCTGAGTGTTATGATTTGATAGCTGAGGAGAGCAGGCAAAAAAGGAAATACACCAGAGCAGTTGGAAACTATGAGATTGCAGTACCCTGACTAACCACCACAACTAGAGGCAGCCGTGGAGCGTTCCTACGTTGGTCCTAGACGCCTCGTCACAGCCTGAGAAACTAACTACACCTAAAGATAGAAAGAGGAAAGCTATCTGCCCCGGAGCAGATCCCCAAAGAACATAGAAAGCCCCCAAACATGTAATGGCGGTTAGACAAGAAGAAATACTGACACAGACAGAAAATAGTATGAGCAAACGTTGGGGCCCAAACTTACTAAATAGAAAAGGATAGGAAGGGCACTTACTGCAATCTCAAAAAACCCTGAAAAGCACCAACTCTACTAATTTCAAAAACACCTGAGATCACACGACCTCTACCACCTAAATTAGTTCTCTGGTGTAACCAAAAACAAAACAGCAGCCACTGAAAAAACTGGAAAAAGCAAATGTACAAACATCAGTGGCTGAACTGAACGGAGAGGGCAAAAGCCCCCAGAGGGGACCCTGAAGGCCCCCACAGAAGTGCAGGACAAAAATGCAAAAATCAAGCACAAAAACAAAAAGAAGAAAATGTCTTATCTGTTAGCAGGAGATTCAGACACGACACAGCAGGCCACCAAGGAAACAGGAATCAAGGATTGAGACCAGAACAATTGATCACCGGCAACCCTGATGGGAAGGCGACTCCTTATATAAGACCAGTCAGTAACACCTGATTCCCAATCCTCACAATCTTCACTGGACAGTCCAGTACCGTTTGTAACCACCAGAGGGAGCTTCTGCTCAGAACTCATTTCCAGCCTATTCACAACAGTACCCCCCCCTTGAGGAAGCGTCACCGAACCCTCATTTGAGCAACCAGGTCGGTCAGGATGAGTTCTATGATACGCACGGATGAGTCTCCTAGCATGGATGTCCGAAGCAAACACCCAAGAATTGTCTTCCTGACCATAACCTCTCCATTTAACCAAATACTGGAGTTTCCGTCTAGAAAAACGAGAATTCAAATTTTCTCAACCACATACTCCAGATTGCCCTCAACCAAAACAGGGTCAGGAGGCACAGTAGTAGGAACCACTGGCTCAACAAACCTCTTCAACAAGGACTTGTGGAACACGTTATGGATCTTAAATGTCCCTGGAAGAAGCAAACGAAAAGAAACAGGATTAAGAATCTCCATGATCTTATAAGGTCCAATGAACCTAGGCTTAAATTTAGGAGATGCCACTCTCATAGGAATATTTCTTGAGGACAACCAGACCAAGTCCCCCACTTTAAACCGAGGACCATCAGTCCTATGCCGGTTAGCAAACCACTGGGCCCTCTCCTGAGAGAGGGACAACCTCTCCACTACCTGGTCCCAAATCTGTTGCATACGCTCCACAACAGAGTCAACACCTGGACAGACAGAAGCCTCCGTCTGTCCTGAAGAAAATCGAGGGTGAAACCCAGAATTACAGAAAAATGGAGACATCAAAGTGGCAGAGCTAGCCCTATTATTAAGAGCAAACTCAGCCAAAGGCAAAAAAGAGACCCAGTCATCCTGATCAGCAGACACAAAGCATCTTAGATAAGTCTCCAATGTCTGGTTTGTTCTCTCAGTTTGACCATTGGTCTGAGGATGAAACGCCGAGGAGAAAGACAATTGAACACCAATTTTAGAACAAAAGGTCCTCCAAAATCTGGAAACAAACTGGACTCCTCTGTCAGACACAATGTTCTCAGGAATGCCGTGTAAACGAACCACGTGCTGAAGGAACAAAGGCACCAATTCAGAGGAGGAAGGCAACTTAGGTAATGGCACAAGATGTATCATCTTGGAAAACCTATCGCAAATCACCCAGATGACGGTCATTCTCTGAGAAACAGGGAGGTCGGAAATGAAATCCATAGAGATATGGGTCCATGGTCTCTTGGGCACAGGTAATGGCATCAACAAACCACTAGAACGAGAGCAAGGCTTGGAGCGAGAGCAAGTCCCGCAGGACTGCACAAACTCCCTGACATCACGAGACAAGGTAGACCACCAAAAGGACCGACTAACCAAGTCTCTGGTACCAAAAATTCCGGGATGACCGGCCAACGCGGAACAATGAATCTCAGACATTACACTCTTTTTCCACTGGTCCGGGACAAACAATTTCCCAACAGGGCAGCGCTCGGGCTTATCCTCCTGACACCCCTCCAGAGCCAGTCTCAAATTGGGCGAGATGGCGGAAAGAACTACACCCTCTTTCAAAATAACAGAAGGATCAGATAACTCAGGAGAGTCGCCAGGAAACTCCTCGAGAGGGCATCCGCCTTAACATTTTTAGTGCCAGGAAGAAATGAAACCACAAAATTAAAACGTGTGAAAAACAAGGCCCACCTGGCCTGTCTAGGATTAAGTCGCTTGGCAGATTCCAGATAAAAATAGATTCTTATGGTCCGTAAGGACCACCACCTGATGTTTGGCTCCCTCCAGTCAATGTCTCCACTCTTCAAAAGCCCACTTCATGGCTAATAACTCCCGATTACCCACGTCATAATTACGTTCAGTGGGAGAAAATTTTCGAGAGAAAAAGGCACAAGGGTTACTTTTAGAGGTCTCTGGATCTCTTTGGGACAAAACGGCACCTGCCCCAATTTCAGAGGCATCAACCTCCACCTGAAATGGTAGAGAAACATCAGGCTGCCGTAGAACAGGAGCAGAAGTGAATCTCTGCTTAAGTTCCTGAAATGCAGAGACTGCCTCAGGAGGCCAATTCACCACATCAGAACCCTTCTTGGTCAAATCAGTTAATGGTTTAACAATAACAGAGAAATTACCAATAAATTTACGATAAAAATTGGCAAAACCCAAGAATCTTTGAAGAGCCTTTAATGAAGTAGGTTGGACCCAATCACAGATGGCCTGAACTTTGACCGGGTCCATTTCAATAACAGATGGGGACAAATGAATCCCAGAAATGAGATCCTCTGAACGCCAAAAAGACACTTTGATCCCTTCACATACAGAGCATTCTCTCTCAAAATCTGGAACACAGTCCGAACATGTTTTACATGAGAATCCCAGTCATTGGAAAAAATCAAGATATCATCCAAATAAACAATCAGAAATTTATCCACAAAATCCCTGAAAATGTAATTCATGAAGGACTGGAAGACAGAAGGAGCATTAGTGAGCCCAAAGGGCATCACAAGGTACTCAAAATGCCCTTCAGGGGTATTAAATGCCGTCTTCCATTCATCCCCGTGCTTAATGCGAATAAGGTTATATGCCCCCCTGAGGTCAAGCTTGGTAAACCAAGTAGCGTTTTTCACCCTGGAAAACAGATCAGAGATCAAGGGTAAAGGATATTGATATTTCACAGTGATATTGTTCAAGAGACGATAATCAATACACGGCCTTAATGAACCATCCTTTTTGGCCACAAAGAAAAAACCGGCACCTAAGGGTGAAGAGGATGGTCTGATATGACCCTTCTCCAATGACTCCTTGATATAAGACCGCATAGCGTCATGTTCAGGTACAGACAAGTTAAAAAGGCGACCTTTAGGGAATTTACTACCAGGCACTAATTCAATAGCGCAGTCATAGCTCCTATGGGGAGGTAAGGATACAGATTTACTTTCGCTAAACACATCAGAAAAATCAATCAAAAAGTCAGGAACATCCTGAGCCTGGGGGGAGGCAGAAAAAACAGGAGTGTTGGTATTAACACATTGGCAGCCCCAACTGGTAACAGACACAGATTTCCAATCCAAAACAGGATTATGAGACTGTAACCAAGGGAAACCCAGTACGATAATGTCATGCAGATTATACAGAACCAATATTTGCAACTCTCCTGATGATCAGGTTCTACCCTCATTATCACCTGAGTAGAGAACTGAGGTTTATTCTCAGCCAAAGGGTAGAATCGATCCCCAGTAGGGGAATAGACTTCCGTAGGGGTATCAAGGGAAACCCACAACGTTTAGCAAAATCAAAATCCATCAGGTTAATAGCTGCTCCAGAATCAACAAAAGCCTGAGCAGAAAATGAGGACAGAGAGCATATCAGGGTAACAGTTAATAAAAACTTAGTCTGAACACTACCCAAGACAACTGAGCGTGCAAAACGTCTTCCCCGCTTAGGGCAGACTGAAATAGCATGAGAGGCATCACCACAGAAGAAACATAACCCATTGCGCTTTCGAAATTCATGACGCTGTGCCCCAGAAACCACTCTATCACACTGCATGGATTCAGAAGCAGGTTCACAAGGCAACATTATTCCACGCATACCTTTCCGCTCACGCAAACGTCTGTCAATTTGAATCGCTAATGACATAGACTCATTGAGACCAGAGGGAACAGGGAATCCCACCATAACATCCTTTACATTATCTGACAGTCCCTTCCGAAAAAGAGCTGCCAAAGCGTCGTCATTCCATTTGGTCAGGACTGCCCACCTACGGAATCTCTGACAGTATAACTCAGCGTCTTCAAGCCCCTGACTTAATGCCAACAAAGTTTTTTCAGCTTGATCAGTGACATTAGGCTCATCGTACAATAACCCCAAAGCCTGAAAAAATGCATCAACATCACTCAAAACAGGATCCCCAGGTGTCAGGGAAAAAGCCCAATCCTGAGGGTCGCCGCGCAGGAGAGAGATGACAATTTGAACCTGCTGCGCTGCGTTCCCTGAGGACTTAGATTTTAAGGCAAAAAAACAATTTACAGTTATTTTTGAAATTCAGAAACTTAGCTCGATCCCCTAAAAACAAATCTGGCATGGGAATCCTAGGTTCCACAACAGGCAACCTAGCAAGATAGGTAGCAATACTCCGAACCTCAGTGGCAAGCTGATCCACACGGCCAGACAACTGTGCAAACTCCATTGAGAAAGAAAAAAATCCTCCTCAGCACCCAGAGATACAGAGGGAAAAAAATGCAACAAACAGAAAAAAAAAATCTCTTGACAACTCTGACAACTTTTTTTCTTTCCACAATATTTTTCCCTTCTGTGAGTACCATATAATTTTTAGTTTTGGCCGGTGATACTGTTATGATTTGGTAGCTGAGGAGAGCAGGCAAAAAAGGAAATACACCAGAGCAGTTGGAAACTATGAGATTGCAGTACCCTGACTAACCACCACAACTAGAGGCAGCCGTGGAGCGTTCCTACGTTGGTCCTAGACGCCTCGTCACAGCCTGAGAAACTAACTACACCTAAAGATAGAAAGAGGAAAGCTATCTGCCCCGGAGCAGATCCCCAAAGAACATAGAAAGCCCCCAAACATGTAATGGCGGTTAGACAAGAAGAAATACTGACACAGACAGAAAATAGTATGAGCAAACGTTGGGGCCCAAACTTACTAAATAGAAAAGGATAGGAAGGGCACTTACTGCAATCTCAAAAAACCCTGAAAAGCACCAACTCTACTAATTTCAAAAACACCTGAGATCACACGACCTCTACCACCTAAATTAGTTCTCTGGTGTAACCAAAAACAAAACAGCAGCCACTGAAAAAACTGGAAAAAGCAAATGTACAAACATCAGTGGCTGAACTGAACGGAGAGGGCAAAAGCCCCCAGAGGGGACCCTGAAGGCCCCCACAGAAGTGCAGGACAAAAATGCAAAAATCAAGCACAAAAACAAAAAGAAGAAAATGTCTTATCTGTTAGCAGGAGATTCAGACACGACACAGCAGGCTACCAAGGAAACAAGAATCAAGGATTGAGACCAGAACAATTGATCACCGGCAACCCTGATGGGAAGGCGACTCCCTTATATAAGACCAGTCAGTAACACCTGATTCCCAATCCTCACAATCTTCACTGGACAGTCCAGTACCGTTTGTAACCACCAGAGGGAGCTTCTGCTCAGAACTCATTTCCAGCCTATTCACAACAGCTGAGCCCAGAAGCCACTCCATCACACTGCATGGGCTCAGGGGCTGGCTCGCAAGGCGTCACCACAGCTCGCATATTTCTACGTTCACGTAGACGTCTGTCAATTTGAATAGCCAATGCCATAGAGTCATTGAGCCCAGCGGGAATAGGAAATCCCACCATAACATATTTTACAGTCTCTGCCAGACCCTTCCGAAAAAGAGCTGCCAGGGCATCATCATTCCATTTAGTAAGAACTGCCCACTTTCGGAATTTCTGACAGTATAGCTCTGCAGCTTCCTGACCCTGTTTCAATGCCAACAAGGTTTTCCCAGCTTGATCAGTAACATTAGGTTCATCATACAACAACCCCAAAGCCTGAAAAAACACATCAACATCATTCAAGACAGGATCCCCAAGTGTCAGGGAAAAGGCCCAATCCTGAGGGTCACCGCGCAACAGGGAGATGACAATTTGAACCTGCTGTGCAGCGTTCCCCGAGGACGTAGGCCTCAAGGCAAAAAACAACTTACAGTTATTTTTGAAATTCAAAAATTTAGAGCGATCCCCAAAAACCAACTCTGGAGTAGGAATCCTAGGTTCTACAGCAGGCATCCGAGTCAGATATTGCCATACTCCGAACTTCAGCAGCAAGCTGCTCCACACGCTCGGAAAAATGCTTAATTTCCATTGAAGAAAAAATTCTCCCTCAGCCCCCAGAGAAAAAGAGGGAAAAATGTATATATATAAAAAAAAAATTCTGACAACCTTTTTTTTTTCTGACAACTTTGTTTTTTTTTTTTTTTTTACTATTTTTCCCTTCTGTTGAGTACCATAGAATTTTCAGTAAGGCCGGTGATTCTGTTATGATTTGGTAACTGAGGTGGACAGGAGCAAAACAGCAAGGCAGCCGAACATCTGAGAGGTTGGGAACTTATGGGTTGCAGATCCCTAAACTAACCTCACAACTAGAAGCAGCCGTGGAGCGCACCTACGGTGATCCTAGACGCCTCGGCACAGCTGGAGAGCAAGCTACACCTAAAGACAGAAACAGGAAAGCTAACTGCCCCGGAGTAGAGCCCCAAAGGAATAGGCAGCCCCCAAACATATGGCGGTTAAACAAGATGAAACACAAACGCAGCAGACAGAAAATAGAGTGAGCAAACGCTGAGGCCAAACACTGACTAAATAGGACAGGAAAGAACAGAATACTATCTGCAACCCAGCAAAACCTTAGCAAAACTTCCAACACTTCTGATTACAAAAATGCTGAGACCACACGATCTCGCCACCCAGCTCAGAAATCGTCTCCAGCACGCTCACAACAGTCCTGGCTCTGTATTAGCTCCACACAGTCCTAGGTAGCACAGAGCCTCCTGCTCTGCAGCTTGCAAACTCCAAAGTGACACACCGAAGGCAAAACTGAGAGATTTAAATGGAATCGTGGCCATAGAGTCACTTCCAAAACCCAAAGAGGAGAGAGGGATTCGCCCCACTACCAAATCTGCAAATCCCTCTAAAAAATAAAAGCCCCTAACGGCTTTTCCTAAAAATATGACTGAGTCACTACTTGGACCCAATTAATTCTTTCTTTTATTTTGCCTTGTGACTCACAGGAGTCCTGCTGGGAACACAGGTACTCCAGCGGGTTTAATAAGACTTTGTCCGCATCCTGGGGGACACATATCGACCCCCACATATGATCCCCCTCACTGCCTCACAGGGCGCACACCCAACATGATAAAAACCATGTGTTTTGAGGGAGTCAAATAATCATATATATATATAATATGGCATAAGTAATATTTTGTTGTGTCCAAATCTTAAAGTTGTGTAAAGTGCTAGTGCATAATCACAGGTATAGTGCAGGCAAAACTCACTGCTCAATATAATAATAGCAGAAGACTCCCTCACCTGAGTGGTATCCTCCATCACGCGTTTCAGCTGCCGCCTTCGAAGGCAACAGGTTACAACAGCAAATCACACAGCAAAGGGTGATGAGTGCTTCTGTAAGGTTCTGTGTACATGTTCCTGAAACTCAGTTTGTTCGTCAGCCATTTTACTTTCTGTCTTGCTGCAGCTATCTTGCCCTCAGTCAAAATGGAGTTTCCAGCTTGCATGTTCCCGCCCTGATTCTCTCCTTTTGCTTCTTAAGCAGCCACAGCTGAGCAATCAGTGCTTCAGAATCTAGCCTGCAGTGAACCTGTGACCTGACTCCTAAAGCCTTGGACCTTGTACTCCAGCTATTCCTACTGAGGAACTCTGAAGCACTTGTGGACTCTGAACCCTGCTCTTTGAAAGACCCACGTTTGCATGGACTTACGGTAACAGAGAAGAAGATCCTGAACCTGTTGTGGAGAGTGATTGCTGAGCTTAGATTACTCTGGCCTGCTGTGTCTCCTGCTTCTGTGTCTGCAAACTGTGTGACTATTTTTGCCAACTTGTATGAAGTAATACAAGACTTTCTATATCAAACCTGTGTCTCATGTATTTTCATCGCACCCAAGCACAAGACGCTATATGAACTGTACTACATACATTACAAGATTCTGAAGCCAAAACGTGTCTGCTGGGTCTGGAAAGGCTGTGTCTGCTGTAACTGTGGATATCAGACGTCCAGTTGTACTTTCTGTGATGACAGTGGTTGTGACTTCTCACAACCATTCCAGGTGAGCAATTCCCTTAAGTGTTTTTTTTTCTGCAGTGTTACCACAGGTAAACACTATTGTTTTTTTTTTCTCTTTTCTCTTTTTTGTCTGCTGTAACTGTGGATATCAGATGTCCGGGTGAACTTTCTGTGATGATAGTGGTTGTGACTTCTCACAACCATTCCAGGTGAGCAGTTCCCTTAATTTTTTTTCTCTCTGCAGTGTTACCACAGGTAAACACTATTGTTTTTTTTTTTCTCCTCTCCTCTTCTTCCAGTACTCCTGTCTTAAAAGATCTGGAAAATGGAGGCCCGCATAAAGGAACTTTGCGGAGTGACTGATAATATCCTTGCAGATTTGCAGAATATAAAGACCCGTTTTTCAAGCCTACAGGACCTCACTAATCACAATTTGCAAGTGTTTGGACAGACTGCCCAGGATTTGCGAGCCAGGATTGAGGTTCTAGAAGAGCGAGTCCAGGCTCCTGCCGTAGCCCCGAGTTCTGGGATTCCCAAGTTGCCCCCTTTTCGTTTTGGCGGTGAACGTGAGAAATTCAGGGGATTTATTAATCAATGCAATCTTTTTTTTTCTGCACATGCTTCACAATTTCCCACTGAACGATCTAAGGTGCTTACTATAATTATGTTGCTTACCAACAAGGCTTTGATGTGGGCAAACCCTCTGATTGAGACTGAGGATGATTGTTTGAATCACCTTGATGCTTTTATTTCAGCCATGGGGCAGGTGTTTGATGACCCCAATCGAGGTGCAA
>JARQOD010006786.1:0-41471 GCA_033576555.1 Oophaga sylvatica | reverse complement strand
AAAATCCAGTGTTCCTTGAGCTCACGGAGACTCTTCACTTATCCCAGAAGGCACTGGGAATATGCAAATTATCTCCTCGGGACTCCTCCCCTGGTTTACTGATGTCCCTTTCAGCTGCAACAGCCAAAATCCAGTGTTCCTTGAGCTCGCGGAGACTCTTCACTTATCCCAGAAGGCACTGGGAATATGCAAATTATCTCCTCGGGACTCCTCCCCTGGTTTACTGATGTCCTCCTTTCAGCTGCAACAGCCAAAATCCAGTGTTCCTTGAGCTCGCGGAGACTCTTCACTTATCCCAGAAGGCACTGGGAATATGCAAATTATCTCCTCAGGACTCCTCCCCTGGGACTCCTCATTCTAATTGTCAATATAAGTTTTTGTTATTCATATGTTTGCAATTATATTTCTGTCTGTGATAAAAAAACATCTGTCAAACACACAAAAAAACCAGAGGGCAGCAGATCATGTGAAAATATAATATTTGTGTCATTCTCAAAACTTTTGGCCATGACTGTACACTGAAGAGACTGGTTTTGACATTACACGTCGTGTAATTTTGCCAGCACATAGCTCCAGTATTGACACATGCTTCTTGTGTCAGTCCTGGAGCTATGTCGTGGCAAAATCACAAATATATGACTTGTATTTTCAAAAACAGTCTCTTCAGTCAAGAATATTATTAGACTGAATAGAGGATGTGGCTGAGTGCAAGCATATCTATTATCACCTTGCCAGGTCTCATAAAGAGAGTGATTTGAGGATGGTGTGTTTTGCCCATCTACATTTCACTCTTTGTGACACAAGGCCTGGGGATTCTAGATATACCTTGTAATTAACCACATCCTCTATTCAGTGTGTGTTGAATAAACTGAAGAGATGATAGCGAAAATACACGCCATATCTACAATCCCCTGGCCTGGTATCATAACTATTTATCACACCTAACCAGGTGACTATACCTATGAGTTGTCATCTGCAGTGTCGCTTCAGTCTGCATCATCTATTGCACGCAGACTGGAGAGATGCTGCTGGTTACTCATATGTGTATTCACCTGCCCAGGTGTCATAAATTCTGACGTGAGGATGCTTTTTTTTCGGCATCCTCACTCCAGCATGACACCAGGCCAGGGGCTTGTAGAAGTTGTCTAAACTTTATCATCTCTCCAGTGTGCGTGCATACTGAAGCCACAGTGGAGATACTACAAATAATATTTATACTCATATGGTCAGGTGTCATAAAGAGAGAAGGATGCTATTGCATCCCAAACTCTCTATTTGTAACATCAGGCCAGGTGTATAATATTTGTGGTATCTCCACCGTCGCTGCATATATCTCCATCGGCGATGCAATATGTTTTAACATAGACTGGAGAGATGATGAAGGTCATACAACTTTAATCTGTTGACTCACCTGGTAGGAGTCCTATAAAGTCACGATGCAGAAAACACAGCATCCTGACTTCACTGGGTCACCTGGGCAGGTGATTTGTTATGAATGTGCTAGAGATGGTTTCTGAGCAGAGGCTCCCTCTGGTGGTTACAGACAGTACTGAACCTTTCAGCGAGGAATGGCAATCTGGGTTCACTGACTGGTCTGATATAAGGGAAGTTCCCTCCCATGATGGTTGCCGGTGATCAATTGTTTTGTCTCAATTGTGGTTCCTGGTTCATTTGGAAGTTTGCTGGAGTCTTGCCTGCATCTCCTGCTTTCAGATAAGATATTTTTTGCTTTTCTTTTTGTGCTTGCTTTTTGCATTGTTTTCTGCACTTTTGTGGAGGTCAGCCAGGTCCCCTCCTGGGGCCTGAGCTCCTCACAGTTTATCTGCAGCCACTGTTATTTGCTCATTTGCTTTTTCCTGTTTTTTCAGGGGCTGCAGCTTGGTTTTGTTCACACTGAGATCTGATTTAGTGGGTGGCGAGATCGTGTGATCTCAGTATTTTTGTAATCAGAATTGTTGATTTTTGTAGGGTTTTCTGGGTTGCAGAAAGTAATCTCTCCTTTCCTATCCTATTTAGTCAGCTTGTGGCCCCAGCGTTAGCTCAATCTATTTTCTGCCTATGTTTGTGTTTTCATCTTGTCTAACCGCCATTATATGTTTGGGGGCTTCCTATTTTCTTTAGGGATCTGCTCCGGGGCAGATAGCTTTCATCTTTCTGCCTTTAGGTGTAGTTATCTCTCAGGCTGTGACGAGGCGTCTAGGATCAACGTAGGAACGCTCCACGGCTACCTCTAGTTGTGTCGTTAGTTTAGGAATCTGCAACCCATCAGTTACCAACATCTCAGGTGTTCTGCTGCCCTGCTGTTGTTCCTGTCCTCCTCATCTACCAAAACATAACAGTGATTATTGTGTTGGAGTGTATAAAAACAGAGTGCACTCAGTACAGGTATCAAAACAGGTTTTTTATTAAGAACAACACAAGAAAATAATTGTATTACACCATTTGATCTTGCCATTCCACACGTTCCACATCAGATAGAAAGTAGGCCGCAAATTGGTCTCTCATTTGGCCTACTTCAACTGATGACCTGAGAGGGTGCTGAGTAAATTCAGACAATGGGTTGACAAGTGTTTCATCAAGTTCAAAGGTAGGGTGGTCTTTAGCCATCACAAAATTGTGAAGAACCACACACGCTTTCACCACCTCATCCACAGTTTCTAGTTTAAGATTGATGGCTGTGCCTAAAATGCGCCATCTGGACACAAGAATCCCAAAGGCACACTCGACAGTTCTTTGGGCCCAGGTCAGTCTGTAATTAAAATTTTTTTTGCTGTGGTCCAAGTCACGGCTGGAGTAGGGTTTCAACAGGTTTATGCACATTTGAAAGGCCTCATCACCAACCATTACAAATGGCAGTGGCGGACCTTCCGTGTGGGGAAGAGGCCGTGGCAGGGGGAAATTAAAATGGTTGCCATACAACCTACTGCCCATGTCTGAGTTCTTAAAGGTCTGTGAGTCATTGCCCTGGCCAAATGCCCCAATGTCCACCGCAATAAACCTGCAGTCTGCATCCGCAATGGCCATGAGTACTGTAGAAAAGTACTTTTTATAATTAAAGTACTCAGAGCCACATCTTGGGGGTTTTGTTATCCGGATGTGTTTCCCATCCACCGCTCCCAAACAGTTGGGGAAATTGCAGACTGTAAAGAATTTTTCTGAAATATCCATCCACTTTTCCGCGGTGGGCAGGGGCATAAATTCAGGACATAGAACATCCCACAAAGCCCGGCAGGTGTCCGCAACTATTCCCGACAAGGTGGAGATTCCAAGCCGGTACTGAAAGTGGACTGAAGAGAGGGTCTCGCCAGAAGCAAGGAAGCAGCAAAAAAGATGAAAAAAAATATTGATTGTCCAGACTTTGGCAAAACACAGACCTGAAAAAAATTACTGTTAATTGCAGAACTACAATTCAGCCGTATTTTAATAAATGGCCGAACAAAAACAGTACACGCATTGTTTAATATTACGTACCGTAATGTGACGAGGAGCTGTTCCTCAGGAGGAATCGCACGACGGAGCTGTGTGTCCTGTCTCTGGATGGCTCCTTCAACACGAGAAAGCAAATCCCTAAAACTTTCTTGGGACATTCGTGTATAGTCCGAAAATTTAGCCAGGTTTGCCTGTAGCTCACTGAAGAGGGTGTGGTATGCTCCACGGCTCTCCCGGACTTCAATAATCGGATGTCTCCAAAAACCCCGCAGCTGACGTCTTTGCTCTCTTTCTCCCTTTGTTGCTGGCAAGCAAAAGCCAAAAACAGCGCATGTCCAGAACCAAGTTTATGCGAAGACTCTCCCAACGCAGATCCATGGTGACACAGGGAACACCAGCAAAATCTAAAGAATTCTGCTGAACAGGGTCTATTTCAAGAAATCCCATGACACTCCCCACTTGTGTCCCATTGGTGGGGTCTGTTTCAAGGATTTTCCTCTTGTGCAATGTGTGACTCATGCGTCTAAAAAACGCAAACGCATGCAAAACGCTATATAAACGCATGTAAACGCTACTTTTTTTGGCGTTATGCGTACTTTGATGTTTTAAAAAAAACATGCGCTTTTTTGCGCTGATTTGCGTTTTTGCACACGTTTTCGGTAGTTAACGAAGAACTGCGTGAAAAGACGCAAATGTGAAATTAGCCTTAAAAAGGAGGGATATTTAGTTGAGTGGAATAAAATGGGCATAAGTTTTTTATAATAGTAAATTAAAAAAAGGAATGAAGTCAAGAGCTCTCTCTTGAATATTGTTTTTTCAGATTTTTGCTATTTTTTCCATGCTATAATTGTATAATGTATACTAGTAGTGTTGAGCGATACTGCTCGATATCTAAAAATATCGGATCGGAATGGTATCGCCGATATCACTAAATATCGTCGATATCCGATTCCGATACCGGAAGTCCCATGTAAGTCTATGGGAACCAAATATCGACATTAAAAAAAACCATTCTTGCCTTGTTGGTTAATTGTACATGAAGGAAAACAACAAAGACTAATGTAGAATGTATTGGGGGAGGTTGAGGAGACAATAAAGGCATACATGTTTAACCCAATGCATTGGAATAGCATTAATATATTTTTTTTTGGAAATACGTTTGGATTGACTAACAAATTGACAATGTTGTTAACCTTTTTTCTATTTTGGCAAATATGTATGTTTCACAACTTCCATGCTCTTCACCTTTTTAACTTTTGCCAGTGCCACACTTTCTCCTTCATAATCTTCAGCAGCATCATCTGTTATGTTTCGGTAGCTGAGGAGTGCAGGTAAAAAAGGCAATACACCAGAGCAGTTGGAATCTATGGGATTGCAGTACCCTGACTAACCACCACAACTAGAGGCAGCCGTGGAGCGTTCCTGTAACGGGTCTGGTAGGTGAAACCACTGAGCTTTATTATACAAGACAGTATACTTGTAAGAGAGCAGGTGGCGCCCGGGGAATACGGACAGGAATTCACGGGAAGTGACAAGGACAGTCTCTGGGTAGGCAGGTTGTCACGGCAAGTGACCAGGGCAGTCTCTGGGTAGGCAGGTTGTCACGGCAAGTGACCAGGGCAGTCTCTGGGTAGGCAGGTTGTCACGGCAAGTGACCAGGGCAGTCTCTGGGCAGGCAGGTTGTCACAGCAAGTGACTAGGGCAGTCTCTGGGCAGGCAGGTTGTCACAGCAAGTGACCAGGGCAGTCTCTGGGCAGGCAGGTTGTCACAGCAAGTGACCAGGGCAGTCTCTGGGCAGGCAGGTTGTCACAGAAAGTGACCAGGGCAGTCTCTGGACAGGCAGGTTGTCACAGCAAGTGACCAGGACAGTTTCTGAATATACAGGCTTATACGACCTGAGATGTTGGAGCCTCCTGGTAGGCTGCAGTCTGATGGCAGATGATCGCTCCCAAGCGAGCAGGCAGGAGTCTCCGGAGTAGCCGGTGATCACTGCTGGAGATGTCCGAACCTTCGGATAAAGCTGCAGTCGGATGGCAGATAATCGCTCCCAAGTGAGCAGGCAAGAGTCTCTGGAGTAGCCGGTGATCACTGCTGATGAAGTCCGAACCTTCGGATAGAGCTGCAGTCGGATGGCAGATGATCGCTCCCAAGTGAGCAGGCAAGAGTCTCTGTAATAGCCGGGGATCACTGCAGGTGATGTCCGAACCTCCGGGGAGGGCTGCAGTCAGATGGCAGACAGCAAGCAGACAGGTAACAGGCAGGCAACTGGAAACAGGAGCTGAGGGCTGAAGCAGAGTTATACAGTGCAACAAGAACATTGCTCGGGCACCTCCATTAAGGAGGAAGCCCTTAATATAGGGTGGAGTCCTCCGGCATTGGCCGGAGACTAATTTGGAAAATGCGCGCGGCTCCTTTAAGAGCGGGGGAGGGTGCGGGCGTGCGCCCTAAGTCCAGCAGCAGGGAAGGAGCGCGCGGGACCAACAGGGTGGAAGAAGGACGCCGAGGACGCTGGGGGCGCTGAGGACGCTGGGGGCGCTGAGGACGCAGAGCGCTGGTAAGGGGAACGGCGTCCCTGCCTGGCAGAGGGCCGGGACGCCGACGCTACAGTACCCGCCCCTCTAGGCCCCCCCTTCTTTAGGCCAGAAAGAAATTTAGCTAGGATGAGAGGGGCATGGATGTTCTCCCGAGGCTCCCAGGTTCTCTCCTCAGGACCAAACCCCTTCCAATCCACCAAAAAAAAAGTCTTTCTTCCTACCCTTTTTGTGGCCAGAATGTTCTCTACCTCAAATTCATCATCAGCAGACACTGGAGCAGGAGGTGTACCTGTAGACTTGAAAAAAGAGTTAAGTACCACAGGTTTGAGGAGAGACACATGAAAAGAGTTAGGAATTCGCAAATTGGCCGGGAGTTTCAATTTATAGGACACTGGGTTGATCTGCCTGATGACCTCAAAAGGACCGATAAACCGAGGACCTAACTTGTAGGAAGGAATTTTGAGCCGAACATATTTGGACGAAAGCCAGACTTTGTCCCCAGGACGGAATTGAGGAGGATCCAGACGTTTCTTGTCAGCATGTCTTTTCATGCGCTCGGATGACTGAATGAGTGCGGACCGGGTACTCTCCCAGATGGAGGAGAATTCTCTAACCAGAGATTCCGCAGCTGGATTGTCCACAGAGATGGAAATGGGACAGGAATCCGAGGGTGCTGACCGAAGACTATAAAAAACGGAGACTTGGTGGACGATTCGCTCTCGTGATTATTATAAGAGAATTCGGCCCAAGGCAGGAGCTCCACCCAATCAGAATGATGAGCATTAACGAAGTGTCGGAGATAGCTGGTCAGATTCTGATTTATTCGCTCAACTTGTCCATTGGACTGTGGATGGTAAGCGGAGGAGAAATCCAAGGTGACGTCTAGTAACTTACAAGTAGCTCTCCAGAAACGTGAGGTGAACTGTACCCCACGATCCGACACAATGTGACGAAGCAAACCATGGAGACGGAAGATGTGGCGGATAAAGTCTTTAGCCAACTCGGGTGCAGACGGAAGACCTGGCAGAGGAATGAAGTGAGCCATCTTGGAAAAGCGGTCAGCGACCACCCAAATGACCGTACAACCGGCAGAGACGGGCAGATCCGTAATGAAGTCCATGGCTATATGTTGCCAGGGAGCAGCGGGTACAGGAAGCGGAAGAAGACGGCCGGCAGGCAGGTGTCTCGGAACTTTGTTGCGGGCACAGGAGACACAGGCAGAAACAAAGTCTATCACGTCTTTGTGCAGGGTAGGCCACCAATAATGCCGGGTAATGAGTTGGAGGGTCTTTTTCTGACCAGCGTGGCCAGCGAGTTTAGACGAATGACCCCAATGTAGAATTCTCTTCCGATCAGACTCTGATACGAACGTCTTACCAGGAGGGAGACGATTTAGACTCACGGGAGCCACCTGCATCACTCTGGCGGGATCAATGATATGTTTAGGCTCATCTTCGAGATCCGACACCAGGAAGGACCGGGACAAGGCATCCGCCTTGATGTTTTTGTCAGCCGGGCGAAAATGCAAAAGAAAATCAAAGCGGGCAAAAAACAAGGACCACCGGGCTTGGCGAGGGTTAAGTCTCTGAGCATGCTGAAGGTAAGACAGATTTTTGTGGTCCGTGTAGATGATTACCGGATGAAGAGCCCCCTCGAGTAGGTAACGCCACTCCTCCAATGCCAACTTAATGGCCAATAACTCTCGATCTCCTATGGAGTAGTTGCGCTCGGAGGAGAAGAAGAGTTTGGAGAAGAAACCACAGGAAACCATCTTCCCGGATGAAGATTTTTGAGTAAGTACCGCTCCGGCTCCAGCAGAGGAAGCGTCCACCTCCAGGAAGAACTGCTTGTTGCCGTCCGGGCGATGCAGCACTGGAGCGGAAGAGAAGGCTTGTTTCAAGGAAAGAAAGGCCTCCTCTGCTTCGGGTGTCCACTGTTTGGGGTTAGCATCCTTGCGGGTAAGCGCTGAGATAGGGGCAGTCCTGGAAGAGAAGTGCGGTATGAAGAGACGGTAATAGTTAGCGAATCCCAGGAACCGCTGAATGGCCTTCAACCCATCTGGTCGGGGCCACTTCTCGATGGCAGACAGTTTCTCCGGATCCATTCGTAGGCCAGTCTGAGAGATAATGTAGCCCAGAAACGGAAGCGAGGTCTGCTCAAAGAGGCACTTCTCATATTTGGCGAAGAGGTGATTCTGCCTGAGCCTGAGCAGAACCTGACGAACATCCCTCCGGTGAGACTGGAGATCCGGAGAGAAGACCAAGATGTCGTCAAGGTACACCACAACGCAGGAGTAGAGGAGGTCCCGGAAGATGTCATTGACCAACTCCTGAAAGACTGCTGGAGCATTACAGAGACCAAAGGGCATAACCAGATACTCGTAGTGGCCATCCCGGGTGTTGAATGCCGTCTTCCATTTATCTCCTCGACGGATACGAACCAGGTTGTATGCTCCACGAAGATCCAGTTTAGTGAAGATTCTAGCCCCTCTAAGACGATCAAACAACTCCGGAATGAGCGGAAGAGGGTACTTATTCTTCACCGTGATCAAATTTAGGCCTCTGTAGTCAATACAGGGACGGAGAGATCCGTCTTTCTTTTTTACAAAAAAGAAACCTGCTCCCGCGGGGGAGGTAGATTTCCGGATGAATCCTTTCGCTAAATTCTCCTCGATATATTCTGACATCGACCTGGTCTCTGCAGCGGACAATGGGTAAATACGCCCACGGGAGGCGTAGTACCGGGTAGCAGGTCGATCGGGCAATCATATGGTCTATGCGGGGGTAATGTCTCTGCTTCCTTTTTATTAAAGACATCAGCGAATGACCAATATGGAATCGGGAGTCCAGGTAGATTAGCAGGTGTAGGAGAAGAACGGACGGGATGGACAGGCACCAGACACGTTTTATGACAGTCCTGTCCCCAGCGAAGAATCTCTCCATTCTGCCAGTCGAGCACGGGTGCATGTTTTTGGAGCCAAGGCAGACCTAGTAAGAAAGCATGAGAGAGTCCAGGTAAAACATGAAACGAGATGCTCTCAGAATGCAACATTCCCACCTGCAGGGTTATGGCTTCGGTGATAAGTTGGATGGGACGAGATAGGAGACCCCCATCCACAGCAGCAACAGATACTGGTTCAACCAGAGGTTTGGTGGGAATGCGATACTTCTCTACTAGAGCCTGTGAAACAAGATTCCCAGCTGCTCCAGAATCAAGTTGGGCCAGTTCGAAGTAACGGTTCTTACCGATGAGAATAGAGACAGACAGCAGCAGAGATGAAGAGGATTTATTCTGGTCTAGGTGGACCTCTCCGAGCGAACCTAGACACAGGCGTTTCCCGACCTCTCCGGAGAGGTACGGATCCAGTGCTCCTTACTGCCACAGTAGAAGCAACTCCTCTCAGCACGGCGTGAGTCCTGACGGGCTTTGACCATCTTGGTCTGGTCGACCTGCATAGGCTCAGCAGTGTGCATCTGGGGAGAAACGGAAGGGGTTATAGGTCTCTGAAACGAGGATGCACGACGAGGAAACCCTCTCTCACGGGTGACCTCTTTGGCACGTTCCTGGAACCGTAGATCAATTCGATTGGCAAGATATATTAAATCATCAAGGGAGGTTGGAATGTCCTGACCGGCAAGTTCATCTTTAATACGGCCGGACAGACCCTCCCAGAAGACCGAAATCAGGGCGTTATTGTCCCAAGCCAACTCAGAGGCAAGAGTACGGAACCGTATGGCATATTGACCAACGGTGAGACTCTCCTGACGGAGACGCAACAGAGATGATGCAGAGGAGGTCTTCCGTCCAGGTTCATCGAATACCTTCCGGAAGGCTGAGAGAAAAGCAGGCAGGTCAGATACCAGAGGATCTTCTCTCTCCCAGAGAGGATTAAGCCAGGCCAGAGCCTCTCCGGTGAGATGGGACATGATGAAGGCAATTTTGGCCCGGTCAGAGTTAAACTGGTGTGCCAGGAGTTCGAAATGCAGGGTGCACTGGTTAATGAAACCACGAGCCAGAACAGGGTCGCCTCCAAACCTAGGAGGAGCTGAAAGACGAGGTCCGGGAATGGAAATCACGGAATTGGGAAGCAGCGAGACTGCCGGATTGTGAGTCATGGCTCCAGCGGTAGTTGCTGGTGATGGATTCAAAGTGTACAAGCGGGAATTGACGTTCCGCAGGTGACCCAGGATAGCCTCCTGTTGAGACCTCTGGCGAGACAGCTCATGACACAGTTCTGGAAGTGAAGGGGTTTGGGTGCCACCGGGTTCCATGGCCCGAGCAAACTGTAACGGGTCTGGTAGGTGAAACCACTGAGCTTTATTATACAAGACAGTATACTTGTAAGAGAGCAGGTGGCGCCCGGGGAATACGGACAGGAATTCACGGGAAGTGACAAGGACAGTCTCTGGTAGGCAGGTTGTCACGGCAAGTGACCAGGGCAGTCTCTGGGTAGGCAGGTTGTCACGGCAAGTGACCAGGGCAGTCTCTGGGTAGGCAGGTTGTCACGGCAAGTGACCAGGGCAGTCTCTGGGCAGGCAGGTTGTCACAGCAAGTGACTAGGGCAGTCTCTGGGCAGGCAGGTTGTCACAGCAAGTGACCAGGGCAGTCTCTGGGCAGGCAGGTTGTCACAGCAAGTGACCAGGGCAGTCTCTGGGCAGGCAGGTTGTCACAGAAAGTGACCAGGGCAGTCTCTGGACAGGCAGGTTGTCACAGCAAGTGACCAGGACAGTTTCTGAATATACAGGCTTATACGACCTGAGATGTTGGAGCCTCCTGGTAGGCTGCAGTCTGATGGCAGATGATCGCTCCCAAGCGAGCAGGCAGGAGTCTCCGGAGTAGCCGGTGATCACTGCTGGAGATGTCCGAACCTTCGGATAAAGCTGCAGTCGGATGGCAGATAATCGCTCCCAAGTGAGCAGGCAAGAGTCTCTGGAGTAGCCGGTGATCACTGCTGATGAAGTCCGAACCTTCGGATAGAGCTGCAGTCGGATGGCAGATGATCGCTCCCAAGTGAGCAGGCAAGAGTCTCTGTAATAGCCGGGGATCACTGCAGGTGATGTCCGAACCTCCGGGGAGGGCTGCAGTCAGATGGCAGACAGCAAGCAGACAGGTAACAGGCAGGCAACTGGAAACAGGAGCTGAGGGCTGAAGCAGAGTTATACAGTGCAACAAGAACATTGCTCGGGCACCTCCATTAAGGAGGAAGCCCTTAATATAGGGTGGAGTCCTCCGGCATTGGCCGGAGACTAATTTGGAAAATGCGCGCGGCTCCTTTAAGAGCGGGGGAGGGTGCGGGCGCGCGCCCTAAGTCCAGCAGCAGGGAAGGAGCGCGCGGGACCAACAGGGTGGAAGAAGGACGCCGAGGACGCTGGGGGCGCTGAGGACGCTGGGGCGCTGAGGACGCAGAGCGCTGGTAAGGGGAACGGCGTCCCTGCCTGGCAGAGGGCCGGGACGCCGACGCTACAGTTCCTACGTTGGTCCTAGACGCCTCGTCACAGCCTGAGAAACTAACTACACCTAAAGATAGAAATAGGAAAGCTATCTGCCCCGGAGCAGAACCCGAAAGATAATAGAAAGCCCCCAAACATGTAATGGCGGTTAGACAAGAGGAAATACTGACACAGAAAGAAAATAGAATGAGCAAACGCTGGGGCCCAAACTATCTAAATAGAAAAGGACAGGAAGGGTACTTACTGCAATCCCAGAAAACCCTGAAAAACACCAACTCTACTAATTTCAAAATCACCTGAGATCACACGACCTCTACCACCTAAATTAGTTCTCTGGTGTAACAAAATCAAAACAGCAGCCACTGAAAAAACTGGAAAAAGCAAAAGAACAAAACTCAGTGGCTGAACTAAACTGAGAAGGCAGAAGCCCCCGGAGGGGACCCAGAAGGCCCCCAAAGAAGTGCAGGACAAAATGCAAAAATATAGCAACAACACAAAAGAAGAAAAATTCTTATCTGGTAGAAGGAGATGCAGACACGACACAGCAGGCTACAAGGGAAACTGGAATGAAGGATTCAGACCAGAACAATTGATCACCGGCAACCCTGATGGGAAAATGACTCCCTTATATAAGACCAGTCAGTAACACCTGATTCCCAGTCCTCACAATCTTCACTAGTACCGCTTGTAACCACCAGAGGGAGCCTCTGCTCAGAACTCATCTCAAACCCATTCACAACAGTACCCCCCCTTGAGGAGGGGTCACCGAACCCTCATTTGAGCAACCAGGTCGGTCAGGATGAGTTCTATGATACGCACGGATAAGTCTCCTAGCATGGATGTCCGAAGCAAACACCCAAGAATTGTCTTCCTGACCATAACCTCTCCATTTAACCAAATACTGGAGTCTTCGTCTAGAAAAACAAGAATCCAATATTTTCTCAACCACATACTCCAGATTGCCCTCAACCAAAACAGGGTCAGGAGGCACAGTAGCAGGAACCACTGGCTCAACAAACCTCTTCAACAAGGACTTGTGGAACACGTTATGGATCTTAAATGTCCCTGGAAGAAGCAAACGAAAAGAAACAGGATTAATAATCTCCATGATCTTATAAGGTCCAATGAACCTAGGCTTAAATTTAGGAGATGCTACTCTCATAGGAATATTCTTTGAGGACAACCAGACCAAGTCCCCCACTTTAAACCGAGGACCATCAGTCCTATGCTGGTTAGCAAACCGCTGGGCCTTCTCCTGAGAGAGGACAACCTCTCCACTACCTGGTCCCAAATCTGTTGCATACGCTCAACAACAGAGTCAACACCTGGACAGACAGAAGCCTCCGTCTGTCCTGAAGAAAATCGAGGGTGAAAACCAGAATTACAGAAAAACGGAGACATCAAAGTGGCAGAGCTAGCCCTATTATTAAGAGCAAACTCAGCCAAAGGCAAAAAAGAGACCCAGTCATCCTGATCAGCAGACACAAAGCATCTTAGATAAGTCTCTAATGTCTGGTTTGTTCTCTCAGTTTGACCATTGGTCTGAGGATGAAATGCCGAGGAGAAAGACAATTGAACACCCAGTTTAGAACAAAAAGTCCTCCAAAATCTGGAAACAAACTGGACTCCTCTGTCAGACACAATGTTCTCAGGAATGCCGTGTAAACGAACCACGTGCTGAAGAAACAACGGCACCAATTCAGAGGAGGAAGGCAACTTAGGTAATGGCACAAGATGTATCATTTTGGAAAACCTATCACAAATTACCCAGATGGTGGTCATTCTCTGAGAAACAGGAAGATCGGAAATGAAATCCATAGAGATATGGGTCCATGGTCTCTTGGGCACAGGCAATGGCATCAACAAACCACTAGAGCGAGAGCAAGGCTTGGAGCGAGAGCAAGTCCCGCAGGACTGCACAAATTCCCTGACATCGCGAGACAAGGTAGGCCACCAAAAGGACCGACTAACCAAGTCTCTGGTACCAAAAATTCCGGGATGCCCAGCCAATGCGGAACAATGAATCTCAGACATCACACTCTTTTTCCATTGGTCCGGGACAAACAATTTTCCAACAGGGCAGCGCTCGGGCCTATCCTCCTGACACCCCTCCAGAGCAAGTCTCAAATTGGGCGAGATGGCGGAAAGAACTACACCCTCTTTCAAAATAACAGAAGGATCAGATAACTCAGGAGAGTCCGCAAGGAAACTCCTCGAGAGGGCATCCGCCTTAACATTCTTAGTGCCAGGAAGAAAGGAAACCACAAAATTAAAATGTGTGAAAAACAAGGCCCACCTGGCCTGTCTAGGATTGAGTCGCTTGGCAGATTCCAGATAGACCAGATTCTTATGGTCCGTAAGGACCACCACCTGATGTTTGGCTCCCTCCAGCCAATGTCTCCACTCTTCAAAAGCCCACTTCATGGCCAATAACTCCCGATTACCCACGTCATAATTACGTTCAGTAGGAGAAAATTTTCGAGAGAAAAAGGCACAAGGGTTACTTTTAGAGGTCTCTGGATCTTTTTGGGACAAAACGGCACCTGCCCCAATTTCAGAGGCATCAACCTCCACCTGAAATGGCAGAGAAACATCAGGCTGCCGTAGAACAGGAGCAGAAGTGAATCTCTGCTTAAGTTCCTGAAATGCAGAGACTGCCTCAGGAGGCCAATTCACCACATCAGAACCCTTTCTGGTCAAATCAGTTAATGGTTTAACAATAACCGAGAAATTACCAATAAATTTACGATAAAAATTGGCAAAACCCAAAAATCTCTGAAGAGCCTTTAATGAAGTAGGTTGGACCCAATCACAGATGGCCTGAACCTTGACCGGGTCCATTTCAATAACAGATGGGGACAAAATGAATCCCAGAAATGAGATCTTCTGTACGCCAAAAAGACACTTTGATCCCTTCACATACAGAGCATTATCCCTCAAAATCTGGAACACAGTCCGAACATGTTTCACATGAGAGTCCCAGTCATTAGAAAAAATCAAGATATCATCCAAATAAACAATCAGAAATTTGTCCACAAAATCCCTGAAAATGTCATTCATGAAGGACTGGAAGACGGAAGGGGCATTAGTGAGCCCAAAGGGCATCACTAGGTACTCAAAATGCCCTTCAGGGGTATTGAATGCCGTCTTCCATTCATCCCCGTGCTTAATGCGAATAAGGTTATACGCCCCCCTGAGGTCAAGCTTGGTAAACCAAGTAGCGTTTTTCACCCTGGAAAACAGGTCAGAAATCAAGGGTAACGGGTATTGATATTTCACAGTAATATTGTTCAAGAGACGATAATCAATACACGGCCTTAATGAACCATCTTTTTTGGCCACAAAGAAAAAACCGGCACCTAAGGGTGAAGAGGATGGTCTGATATGACCCTTCTCCAATGATTCCTTGATATAAGACCGCATAGCGTCATGTTCAGGTACAGACAAGTTAAAAAGGCGACCTTTAGGGAATTTACTACCCGGCACTAATTCAATAGCGCAGTCATAGCTCCTATGGGGAGGTAAGGATGCAGATTTACTTTCGCTAAACACATCAGAAAAATCAAACAAAAAGTCAGGAACATCCTGAGCTTGGGGGGAGGCAGAAAAAACAGGAGTGTTGGTATTAACACATTGGCAGCCCCAACTGGTTACAGACACAGATTTCCAATCCAAAACAGGATTATGAGACTGTAACCAAGGGAAACCCAGCACGATAATGTCATGCAGATTATATAGAACCAAAAATTTGCAGCACTCCTGGTGATCAGGTTCAACCCTCATTATCACCTGAGTAGAAAACTGGGGTTTATTCTCAGCCAAAGGGGTAGAATCGATCCCCAGTAGGGGAATAGACTTCTGTAGGGGTATCAAGGGAAACCCACAACGTTTAGCAAAATCATAATCCATCAGGTTAATAGCTGCTCCAGAATCAACGAAAGCCTGAGCAGAAAATGAGGACAGAGAGCATATCAGAGTGACAGTTAATAAAAACTTAGTCTGAACACTACCCAAGACAACTGAGCGTGCAAAACGTCTTCCCCGCTTAGGGCAGACTGAAATAGCATGAGAGGCATCACCACAGTAGAAACATAACCTATTGCGCTTTCGAAACTCATGACGCTGTGCCCCAGACACCACTCCATCACACTGCATGGGCTCAGAAGCTGGCTCACAAGGCAACACCACTCCACGCATACTTCTCCGCTCACGCAAACGTCTGTCAATTTGAATCGCTAATGACATAGAATCATTGAGACCAGAGGGGACAGGGAATCCCACCATAAGATCCTTAACTTTATCTGACAGACCCTTCCGGAAAAGGGCCGCCAAAGCGTCGTCATTCCATTTGGTCAGGACTGCCCACCTACGGAATCTCTGACAGTATAACTCAGCGTCATCAAGCCCCTGATTTAATGCCAACAAGGCTTTTTCAGCTTGATCAGTGACATTAGGCTCATCGTACAATAACCCCAAAGCCTGAAAAAACGCATCAACATCACTCAAAACAGGATCCCCAGGTATCAGGGAAAAAGCCCAATCCTGAGGATCGCCGCGCAGGAGAGAGATGATAATTTGAACCTGCTGCGCTGCGTTTCCTGAGGACTTAGATTTTAAGGCAAAAAACAATTTACAATTATTTTTGAAATTCTGAAACTTAGCTCGATCCCCTAAAAACAAATCTGGCATGGGGATCCTAGGTTCCACAACAGGCAACCCAGCAAGATAGATAGCAATACTCCGAACCTCAGTGGCAAGCTGATCCACACGGCCAGACAATTGTGCAAACTCCATTGGGAGAAAAGATCCTCCCCAGCACCCAGAGATACAGAGGGAAAAAAAAAAAAATGCAACAAACAGAAAAATATCTCTGACAACTCTGACAACCTTTTTTCTATCACAATATTTTTTCCCTTCTGTGAGTACCATACAATTTTCAATTTTTAGGCCGGTGATACTGTTATGTTTCGGTAGCTGAGGAGTGCAGGTAAAAAAGGCAATACACCAGAGCAGTTGGAATCTATGGGATTGCAGTACCCTGACTAACCACCACAACTAGAGGCAGCCGTGGAGCGTTCCTACGTTGGTCCTAGACGCCTCGTCACAGCCTGAGAAACTAACTACACCTAAAGATAGAAATAGGAAAGCTATCTGCCCCGGAGCAGAACCCCAAAGATAATAGAAAGCCCCCAAACATGTAATGGCGGTTAGACAAGAGGAAATACTGACACAGAAAGAAAATAGAATGAGCAAACGCTGGGGCCCAAACTATCTAAATAGAAAAGGACAGGAAGGGTACTTACTGCAATCCCAGAAAACCCTGAAAAACACCAACTCTACTAATTTCAAAATCACCTGAGATCACACGACCTCTACCACCTAAATTAGTTCTCTGGTGTAACAAAATCAAAACAGCAGCCACTGAAAAAACTGGAAAAAGCAAAAGAACAAAACTCAGTGGCTGAACTAAACTGAGAAGGCAGAAGCCCCCGGAGGGGACCCAGAAGGCCCCCAAAGAAGTGCAGGACAAAATGCAAAAATATAGCAACAACACAAAAGAAGAAAAATTCTTATCTGGTAGAAGGAGATGCAGACACGACACAGCAGGCTACAAGGGAAACTGGAATGAAGGATTCAGACCAGAACAATTGATCACCGGCAACCCTGATGGGAAAATGACTCCCTTATATAAGACCAGTCAGTAACACCTGATTCCCAGTCCTCACAATCTTCACTAGTACCGCTTGTAACCACCAGAGGGAGCCTCTGCTCAGAACTCATCTCAAACCCATTCACAACAATCATCTTTCTCATCAAATTATTCTTCATCTTCACCTTCTTAATCTTCTTCTTAAACTTCTTGCTATTCATGTTTTTGTTTACATTACTCATATTGTTATTATTAAACTAATTAATCTTCTTCATATTCAAATTCTTCATCTTCTTCCTCTTCATCTTCTTCATCATATTCTTATTTGTGACAGAGATTCCTGTACTTGTAATCTGTAAAAGTATGAATTGTTCATCCTTCCGTTCTTGCTGTCACAAAAGATTTAAATTACAACAGTATTTGTCCGTGTTCAGTTTAGCCTGCAGCAGCAGGCATTTTCCAGGGGCACCACGAGGAGGAACGGACTCACCCCCATACACTGCTTAGTCTTCTTCTGCTTAGAATTTAGAGCATATATTTTGCTCTTCATTTTGGTCTTATACTTCATGTTCTTCTGCTTTTTGATCTTCTGCTTATTGTTCTTCTGTCTCTTGTTCTGTATCTTGTAGTTTGTCTTAACCTTCTTTGTCCTGTTGGTGATCTTCTTCTGGGTAATCTTTTATTTTTTCTTTGTGATGGTGTTCAGGCTGGTTGGCTTCATGCTCATCGTCCTTGTTGTCGTCATCTTCTTCTGGGTGGTCTTTAAGGTCGTCTAATTTCCGAGAACCAGCTGACGTTACTGGAACCCTGACGGGTATCAGATGGAGCAAGAGACAATGGAAGTAAAGAGGACGAGCTGACTGTGCTGGAACCCGGAGGGGCAGCAGAAGGAAAAGAGGCAATGTCACAACCGAGTACCAGCTGACGTTACTGTGACACGGTTACTAAGCAGGAGGTACCTGTGCTCCAAAGCACTACCAAGGACCAGCAGACGTTGGTGGAACTCGGATACGGAGATGGAGGCACCTAGGCCAAAGGCACTGGGGAGAACCAGTTGACGGTACTGGACCCCGGACGGGTAGCAGAAGGAAAAGAGGCAATGTCACAACCGAGTACCAGCTGACGTTACTGTGACACAGTTACTAAGCAGGAGGTACCTGTGCTCCAAAGCACTACCAAGGACCAGCAGACGTTGGTGGAACTCGGATACGGAGATGGAGGCACCTAGGCCAAAGGCACTGGGGAGAACCAGTTGACGGTACTGGACCCCGGACGGGTAGCAGAAGGAAAAGAGGCAATGTCACAACCGAGTACCAGCTGACGTTACTGTGACACGGTTACTAAGCAGGAGGTACCTGTGCTCCAAAGCACTACCAAGGACCAGCAGACGTTGGTGGAACTCGGATACGGAGATGGAGGCACCTAGGCCAAAGGCACTGGGGAGAACCAGTTGACGGTACTGGACCCCGGACGGGTAGCAGAAGGAAAAGAGGCAATGTCACAACCGAGTACCAGCTGACATTACTGTGACACGGTTACTAAGCAGGAGGTACCTGTGCTCCAAAGCACTACCAAGGACCAGCAGACGTTGGTGGAACTCGGATACGGAGATGGAGGCACCTAGGCCAAAGGCACTGGGGAGAACCAGTTGACGGTACTGGACCCCGGACGGGTAGCAGAACGCACCCATGAAAATGTAAGTTGACAGGACGCAAGCCGTCCGCAGTTACCGAATCACACAGTGCTACAGTGGGTGCTTGTCCTATTGTCACAATGGAAACAGCCTTTATTTACATATCCCACAGCACACATAGGAATCACCTAAACTGCAGGCACCATAGAGTCGGCTAACCCGAATGCAACATGACAGCACAACTTATTGGAGGATAATTGACGTTCACACTGCCAGGAAACAGCTGTCGTGCTGTAACCAGGCTGGCCAGGAGTCAGTACCCCTGCCAATTACTTACGAGCAACAAATGGCGGTGTTGTAGCCCAGGGAGTAGAGTTCAGGTGGTAGAAAGATGAACATAACAGGAGACATGGAAAACGTTGCCAAACAGTTATTTAATCTGAAAACGGACAGGCAAATTCAGGTGAGATCCATGCCTTGTTCATTTTCAGAAAAGTAAGCCGGTCTACATTCTCTGAGGATAGTCGCATGCGACGGTCTGTTACTACACCACCTGCAGCACTAAAGACGCGCTCAGATAATACACTGGCAGCAGGGCAAGCCAGCACCTCCAATGCATACTGGCTAAGCTCTGGCCATGTATCCAACTTAGAGACCCAAAATTTGAAAGGGGAAGAGGCATCTGGGAGTACACTTAGAGGGAAAGCCAAGTAGTCTGTCACCATCTTACGGAAACGTTTCTTCCTGGTGACTGGAGCCGTCTCGGATGGTGTAGACCTTGCTGGCGCTGTCACAAAACTTCGCCACATTTGTAACATACAGCTCTTGCCCTGTGCAGAGGCGCTGCTTGTGCTCCCTCTTGTTGTAGAGGTGTCTACATGCCTCGACGCACAGAGCTGCTTTGTAAAGCAGTAGCAGCAGCAGCTCTCTCGGCTGGAATGTACAACAGTATGGATTGCACCAGTGTGTCTTGGTACTCCTGCATTTTACGGTTCCGGTTCACCGGTGTGATGAGGGTTTGTAAGTTGTCCCGGTAGCGAGGGTCTAGGAGGGTGTACACCCAATAATCTGACGTGGTGAGAATGTGGGCGATGCGGCGGTCGTTTCTCAGGCACTGAAGCATGAAATCAACCATGTGCTGCAGACTCCCAACTGGCCAACAAAGGCTGTCCTCTGGAAGAGGCGTCATCTCTGTCTCCTCTGCATCACCCCACCCTCGCTCTACATACTGACTAGAGCGTTGTGTACCTCCCTCTGTAGGGATTTCTTCCTCCTCCATTGACTCCTCCTCCTCCTCACAAAGTGAGCCCTGCCCAGCCCTCTGTGAGGAACCACGTTGCGATGACTGTCCTGAAGGTAATTGAATTTGTGACTCCTCATCCTCCACCTCTTCCAAAACCTCTTCCTTTAGTGCTTTCAGTGATTTCTGAAGCAGGCAGAAAAGGGGGACAGTCATGCTGACTAGTGCATCATCTGCACTCGCCATCCGCGTTGAGACATCAAACGTACGCAAAACGTCGCAGATGTCCTTCATAGAGGCCCACTCAGTAGTGGTGAAGTGTGAACGGCGCAAATTGCGAGTTGATTGCGCCTGTTGCAGCTGATACTCCATTACTGCTGGCTGCTGCTCACACAACCGCTCCAACATATGTAACGTGGAATTCCACCTGGTGGGTACGTCACATATGATGCGATGTTCAGGAAGGCGAAATCTGACTTGCAGAGCTGCAATGCGCGATCTGGCCATGCTGGAACGTCGCAAGTGAGCGCACTCTAGGCGGACCTTGTGCAGCAGTGCATCAAGATCTGGATAGTCCCTCAAAAAACTCTGCACGACCAAGTTGAGCACATGTGCCAGACATGGTATGTGAGTGAGGTTGCCAAGGTCCAGAGCTGCCACCAGATTTCGGCCATTGTCACACACTACCAAGCCTGGCTGGAGATTAGCTGACATAAACCACACGTCGCTCTCCTGCTTGATGGCATCCCAGAGCTCCTGCGCTGTGTGGCTTTGATTCCCCATGGAAATTAATTTCAGGACGGCCTGTTGACGTTTGGCCACGGCTGTGCTCATATCGGTCGCAACAGGTAAGCGTTCACGGGTCCATGTGGAGGTATACCGTGACGGCTCGTGCAGCGATGATTCTGAGGAACTGGAGTAGGAGGAGGAATCAATGTGTACAGACTGGATTCCTGCAATCCTTGGAGTTGGCAGAACACGTACAGCGCCACTGGCAAGATCTGTACCCGGCTCCACAACATTGACCCAATGGGCAGTGAGGGAAAGGTATCGTCCCTGGCCATGGGTACTGGACCACGCATCGGTGGTCAGGTGGACCCTGCTACTGACGGCGTTTAGTAGCGCATGTTTAATGTTTCCCTCGACATGTTTTTGCAGAGCAGGGACGGCTTGCCTGCTGAAATAAAATCGGCTTGGCACATTATATTGTGGGACTGCCAATGCCATAAAGTTCCTGAAACTGTCAGTCTCCACCAGCCTGAATGACAGCATTTCAAGGGACAGGAGTTTTGCAATGCCAGCATTCAGAGCCTGTGCTCGTGGATGGTTTGCCGAGTATGGCCGTCTTTTATCCCATGCCTGTGGTACCGATGGCTGTTTTGTGGTCTGGGAGTGTGACGATGACTGTGAACTTGCTGCTGTGGGTGGAATAACAGTTTGTCTATGGACAACAGTGACCGAGGTTCTTCCATGGAGATCCTGTGAGGAAGCCGAACCAGGTGTGTGTGAGCTGGAGGTAGAGGCTCCAACACGACCTGAAGATGTAGGTGCTGCTGTAGGTTGGCCTACATCTCCAGTGTGTCTTTGTAACTCAGCTACGTGCTTTGTCCGTACATGTTTCCACATATTTGTGGTATTCAGGTTATGATATTTTTACCTCTTTTAACTTTTTGCTTACACAGCTTGCATTGAACATAGCAAATATCATCTACAAGTCTGTCAAAAAAGGACCACGCAGTGCAAGTCATGGGAGCGCCAATTTTGACATTTCTAAGAGAACTGCTCCCAACAGGTGCCAAACTGGAGGCTACAGGCAAGCGAGTCTGCAGCCTACCTCTCCCTCCTCTTTGTACCGTTGGGACAATCTCTTCCTCAGAGCTGCTCCCACCACCTTCCTGTTGCTCACGCCATGTTGGGTCTCGGACTTCATCATCTCCACTACCCTCTTCCAACACCTGCTGCTGTTGGATGGTCTGGGCAGCACCATGCTCCACAAAACCTGGCACCTGAGTCTCATCATCATCATAAGATGCGTTCTGCGGTGTGCTGTCCATCGGCACTGGCTCACCCGCCTCTTCAGATTGAGAGAGACACAGCTGTTGCGCATCACTGCATACTCCCTCTTCTTCAAATTGCAGAATGCTGCTTGCCTGTGCCCGTGTTTGCGAGCCAACAGATTCTGAGAACAGAAGCAGAGACTCAGCTGGCTCCTGTACAGAACTCTCTGACTGCCTGGGCAATTTGACAGGCGGTGAACAGACAGATGGTTGCTCAACAGTGTTGTGTTCCTGAGAGGAGGTGGAAGGAATTGAAGTCGATGCATTGGCTGCCATCCAACCAACAACGGCTTCAATTTGTTCTTCCCGCAGCAGGGGGGCACGCCGAGCTCCTACCAAACTGCGCATAAAGGAACGCTCATGGGTAAAACTGGTGGATGCTGTGTCACTGAGGGCGGCAGCAGCCACAGAATCCCCACGTCCTCTCCCTGCTGAAACTCCACGGCCACGACCACGTGCCTTACTCCCTGCCTTCTTCATCTTGGTAGATTGATAAAGAAAGTCAGAAAAGTTATAAGGCCTAAGTGTGGTTATTACGCAGAGACTGAAATGAACACTGAAACAAAACTGTTCACAATCTGTGAAAGGCTACTCCTTTGTCTAGTTCTATAGTGTTTGCAACCAATGTATTGGATACGGATGGAAGCGCGTCACACTAATAGATTATATTTATTTTAAATGGAATGGAGCAGAACCAATTGGAGAGAAATGAAAAGGATGAGGCACTGAGACACGCTCAGCAGAGTACAAGCAGCAGTGCTTGAACAAGTAACTGGAGCGTGATGTGCACTCAAAAAATAAAAAACACAGACTGAAGTGAACACTGAAACACAACTGTTCACAATCTGTGAAAGGCTACTCCTTTGTCTACTTCTATAGTGTTTGCAACCAATATACGGATGGAAGCGCGTCACACTAATAGTTAAATTGCATGGAGCAGCAAGAATTACACTGAAGAAAAAAAAAAGAGTCTGTGAGTGACACGTGCAGATGCCTACAGACAGCGTTGCATGCAGAGCAAACTGCAGCGTCACCTGCACTCACACACACCTTGCAGAGCTGTTAAAACAACACTGCAGGCAAAAGGAAGCTTTACACAGCGGTTGGTGCTAGCCTGCCTACAGCACAGTACACTAAATCGCAATCTCTAACTGTCCCTCAGAGTCAGCACAGCAGCGTTCTGTCCCTTACTGAATTCACAGCACAGTGACGCTAAAATGGCGGCGGCGCCTTTTATAGTGCATTCTGACATCATTTCAGCATCCAATCACAGCCATGCCATTAGTTAACATGACCGCAGCAGTACAGGATGTGCCCACACTTCTTAGGATTCCTCATTGGCTGACTAAAATCACATTGCCTCTCAAAGAATTATGGGAACTTCCGATTCCGGTATACGATATATGGAAAATATCGGAACTAAGTATCGAAAGGCCGAAACAGCTAATATCGGCCGATACCCGATACTTGCGGTATCGTATCGCTCAACACTATATACTAGCTATGGTTGGTGGACTTAAAGATGGGTCAAGAGGTGAGAAATTAAGGCTATGTGCTCTCATTAGCGTATGACAAATCAGTCTGATTCTCTGCCAGAAAAGTGGGATGAGTGTAATCCTTATGGCATTTCGTATGTAATACGAGTTCAATGTGATTGTACATTTATTTTCTCGCTTGCCATCCCTACGACATGCGCATGCAGTCCATGTAAAGTGCGTTTTTTTTACCAGTTTCTCCATGTATAATAATATTTTATGTAACTGAAGGGCATGTTTGAGTGTTAAAAACAGTATATAAGCACACTTGCAATGGTCCGACTGTTATGTTATGGTAGCTGAGGAGGCAGGAGCAAAAAACCGCATAGGCAGCCTAACACCAGAGAGGTTGGAAACTAATAGGTTGCAGACCCCTAAACTAACCGCACAACTAGAAGCAGCTGTGGAGCGTACCTACGGTGGTCCTAGACGCCTCGGCACAGCCGGAGAGATAGCTATCCCTGAAGATGGAAAGAGGAAAGCTAACTGCCCCGGAGTAGACCCCAAAAGAGTAGGAAGCCCCCAAACATATAATGATGGTTAGACAAGATGAAAACACGAACACAGACAGAAAATAGATTGAGCAAACGCTAAGGCCCAAAACTGTCTAGATAGGACAGCACATGAGAGAATACTTTCTGCAACCCAGAAAAACCCTAGGAAAAACTCCAACAAAAACTCCAACACTTCTGAATCCAAAAACACTGAGACCACACGGTCTCGACCACCTATATCAGATCTCTCGTGTGGACACGTAGCTACCCAACAGAAAAATATCACAAGAACTGAGCAAATGAACAAATACAAAAAACAAACGGAGACCAGCCAAAGCCCCCCATAGGGGACCCGGCTGAAGACAAAAAGCAATGCAGCAAAAAGCAAGGAATTCAAACCACAGTAAAAAAAACTGAAAGAGACTTATCTGAACGCAAGCAGGAGACAGCAGGAAAGCAAGCTGAATTCCAAACTAAACCAGGAAGCACAATTGATCACCGGCGAGGATCATGGGAGATCAGCTCACTTATATCAGGCCAGTCAGTGCCACCTGACACCCACTCGTTATCTGCGGGTGTAGGACTCTTGGTATTCAAGATCGGTTCAATACCCTCAGCAACTACCAGAGGGAGCTTCAGCTCCGAAGTCGTCTCCAAAATGTTCACAACATCCGACGTTGTGTGCATATATATCTTTATTCGAACGTCCATGACAGCACTACAGAGAGAGGGGATCCGCCCCTTAGGAACAGGAAACCTACAGATACAAAAAGGGCGGCACCTCTCCCACGCATCAGTTGGTTTCCTGTTCCTGAAGGACGGGTTTCCTACAGAGTATCCCCCCTCTCCCTGGTCCCGGTGCCTGCTCCCTGTCTTCTCCTGCGGTCCTGTCATGGTGGGGGCCGGAGGTGGTGCAGCCGTAAAAAAAAAAAAAAAAAATGTTTTGACTTTTGAATTTCCCGCCGCGCGTTACTGTTATGGACAGGCGCGGCAGGGTTCTTTTGAATTTCCCGCCGCGCGTCGCTGCTATGGACGGCGCGACGGGGATTTTTTGAATTTCCCGCTCGCGTCCCTGCTGGGGGGCGATGCGGCGGGAGACTCCGCTCGGGTACCTGCGGCGGTGCGGTCGGGTCTGTGGGGTCCCCCGTGGGAGCGCTGGTCCTGTCGGCGCCGGCGTCGGCGTTGGAACCGGAAATGGGACACCGGCCGGCGTTTTTTGAAAGATTTGGCGCGGCTGCATCATGCACCAGGCGGCGCCTGCTTTGGAGACGGCAGGGAGGTGCAGGGGTAGCTGTGGGGCGGGGAGCAGGAGGGGGTGGACCCCTGGCAGCACCTGCTGACCCGGATATCCGGGGGAGGATATAAGGAAGCCTATGAAGTGGTAAAGCGCTTCTGCCCATTTCTTGCAATGGACACTGCAGAAGCTCCCTCAGTGCAGCAGGAGAGCCAGCAGCAGCAGCAGACAGAGCGCTCCTCTTCAATGGCCAGGGACGCCAGCCGCAGGAGTTCCTCAACTGGAAAAAAGACCCCTCCCCGTGATCCGGTACCTACTGCTGTATGGTCTGGGTAAGAGATTGTCAGACTTAGAATACCCAGTAATGCAGTTTTCCCCCATTCTGTGTTCCGTTACTAGGGGAAGAAGTGTTCGGTGAAAAGCAAGCACAGGGAATGTGCCTTTTGTGCTTGCCCTCTGCCAGATGCTTGCCCTAAAAGGTTATGCCAGCCGTGCACGCGACAGACGATAGCGGAGGAGACTCCAGATTTCACCGAAAGCCTGAAGGAGATAATAAGGGCGGAGATGAAGGCGTCCTTAAGACACGGAGAATCTTCCAGGCGTAGGACTGTACCAGTGTTATCTGATTCAGATTCTCCCGCCGCCCATGACAAGGGTGAAGTTGTTTCAGGACCCTCTTCGCCTTCCTCTTCGGCTTCTTCGTCTTCTTCTACAGAAGACGCTACTCGATTTTGTTTTCCCTTGGACCAGATGGACAAACTTGTCAAATTAGTTAGGTCCACCATGGGGGTAGAGGAGGCGAGACCAGAACTCTCAGTACAGGATCTGATGTTCGGTGGTCTAGATCCGAAAAAACGCAGATCCTTTCCACTAAACAGTAGCATCCAAGACCTTATAGACAGGGAGTGGAAGAAGCCAGAAAAAAGAGGCTCCTTACCCCAAGCATTTAAACGGAGATATCCCTTTGAAGATCCCTTGACAGGTAGATGGGATAAGGCCCCGAAGCTGGATGCAGCAGTGGCGAAGGCTTCCAAAAAATCCTCCATCCCATTCGATGATATGGGGTCTTTGAAAGATCCACTAGACAAGAAGGCAGACTCCTTCTTGAAAGGGACATGGGAGATGTCGGCAGGTGCCCTGAGGCCAGCGGTTGCAGCCACTTGTACAGCCAGATCAATGATGGTCTGGCTAGACCAATTAGAATCCCAGTTAGCAGATGGAACCTCTAGGGGGTCAATACGGAAGACCTTGCCGATAATTCAGAACGCGGCGGCTTTCCTGGCTGATTCCTCAGCGGACTCAGTAAGAATGGCTGCCAGAGCGGCAGGTCTGTCTAATGCAGCGCGAAGGGCGTTGTGGCTAAAATGTTGGCCGGGCGATATTCAAGCCAGATCTCGCCTCTGCTCCATTCCATGTGACGGCGAATATCTTTTTGGCCCAGTCCTGGACGAACTTTTAGAAAAGACAGGGGACGACAAGAAAAAGTTTCCCAGTCTATCGACTCCTTCCTACAAGAGACCTTTCAGCAGAAGGAGGTTCAGCCGCAGAAGGTCATCCAGGGAGCGAGCCAAATGGGATGAAAAGAGGCGAAGAGGTACAGGGTTTATGTTTAGGGGTCCGCCTAGGGAAACCAAAAAACCCTCGCAATGACTAGCGATGCCGGTAGGAGGCAGATTGATGGCCTTCTACCCGGCCTGGTCGGAAATCTCAAGCAGTAGCTGAATCCTTAGTCTCATAGCTACAGGGCTGCGGTTAGAATTCTCCTCGGTACCTCGGGATAACTTTAAAATTACCCCCCTCAGGTCATCCCCATCGGAGCAGGCCGCTCTGGAGTTGGAAGTTCAGGAGCTTTGCGCTAAAAAAGTCTTAGTGGAGGTGCCGGAAGCAGAGCGGGGTAAAGGGTTTTACTCCCCTCTGTTTTTGATCCGTAAACCGGACAGTTCTTTTAGAACAATTATTAATTTAAGAGCCCTCAATAAATTCCTTGTTATTCATCCATTTAAAATGGAAACGGTCAGCTCAGCAATAAAGCTTCTGTTTGAAAATTGCTTTATGGTGGTGTTAGATCTGAAAGACGCTTATTACCACGTACCGATCCATGTGGACCACCAGCGTTTCCTCAGAGTAGCAGTCCAGATGGGGGAATAGCTGCGACATTTTCAATATAGCGCCCTTCCCTTTGGCTTGGCGGTTGCCCCACGAGTGTTCACTAAAGTTATGTCGGAAGTCAATGGCCCACTTACGTGAATCCAATATGCTCATAGTCCCCTACCTCGACGACTTTCTTATCATTGGAAAGACGGCAGAGCATTGCCTAGAGCAGCTGCAAAGAGCAATATCTACCTTAGAGCGGCTGGGATGGCTAATAAATACCAAAAAGTCTCGTTTGAATCCGATGAGGGTTCAGCAGTTTCTAGGGCTAATTCTGGATTCACGGAATCAGAATTGTAGTTTACCGTCAGACAAGTTGATTTGCTTACGGTACCAGGTCCTAAACGCTTCCAATAACCCCTCCATGTCTCTTAGGAAGGCCATGTCTCTTTTGGGCTCCCTCTCGTCCTGTATCCCCGCGGTTCAGTGGGCTCAATTTCACACAAGGACGCTGCAAGCTGAGGTCTTGTTATATCAAAATTTTCTAGGTGGTTACCTAGAAGGCCAGCTATCCTTGTCCCAGGCTACTATAAGATCCCTGGATTGGTGGAAGGAGGAGACGAACCTGTCTAAGGGGGTTCCCTGGGAATATGAAATATCCCGGATAGTCACGACAGATGCAAGCCCCTCTGGGTGGGGGGCTCATATGGGGGATGTTATGGTTCAGGGCTTATGGGAGCTGGATCAAATACAAATGTCTTCTAATATGAAGGAGTTAACGGCAGTAGAGCAAGCGATTAAAAAGCTCCTTGTCTATCTACAGGGTCACCACGTTCGAGTGCTCTCCGACAATCGTGTCACAGTCGCTTACGTCAACCACCAGGGTGGTACTCGTTCCGGTCCTCTCATGGAAGTGGCAAGGCGCCTACTCCAGATAGCAGAACGACACTTTCTTTCTCTAACGGCTCTACATATAAGGGGAGAAGAAAATACCAAGGCGGACTTCTTAAGCCGCAATCTCCTGAGTCAGGGAGAATGGTTGTTAAAGACTTCCATCTTCGACCTGATTGTGCAGAAATGGGGTCAACCGGAGATAGATCTCTTTGCTACCAAAAGCAACAGGAAAGTGAGACGGTTCTGCTCTCTGAATCCCAAAGAATGCCCTCTGGCAGTGGACGCTCTTCTATTAAATTGGGATTTCAATCTAGCATACGCCTTCCCTCCCTTGTCCTTACTTCCCCTAGTATTGAGGAAGGTCAGGAAAGACAGGGCGAGGGTAATAGTAGTCGCTCCCTTCTGGCCCAGGAGGGCATGGTTTTCATGTCTCAGGAACATGTCGATAGCCGACCCTTGGGTCCTGCCGGATATTCCCGATCCCTATTCGAGTAGCGGGCCTCCACCTGACGGCGTGGATTTTGAACGGTCGCTGCTGAGAGATAAGGGGTTTTCTGCTAATCTAATTAATACTCTCCTTAAGAGCAGAAAAGAGGTTACAACTAGAATCTACGCTAGGACTTGGAAAAAATTTCTTCAGAGCTCGGGGGTGGTAGCAGGGGACCCAACACCGATAGCCCAGATTCTAGAATTCCTACAAAAGGGTCTAGACTTAGGTCTCTCCACGAGTACCCTTAAGGTGCAGGTTTCAGCTTTGGGAGCGCTCTTTAGTTGCAACATCGCCAATAATAACTGGGTCAGTAGATTCATTAAGGCTGCGGGTAGGTCGAGACCCATAGTGAAGAACAGAATCATGCCATGGGATTTGAACCTTGTTCTCACTGCTTTAACAGAACCCCCTTTTGAACCTATCTCAGCGGCATCAATAAAAATTCTTTCCCTAAAAACCGCCTTCCTGGTAGCATTAACTTCGGCTAGGAGGGTAAGTGACATCCAGGCACTATCTAGACTGTCTCCTTACACTCAGGTCCTGAATGACAGGATAATACTTAGACCTGATCCGGCATACCTACCTAAGGTGTCTTCCGCTTTTCACAGAACACAGGAAATTGTTCTCCCTTCTTTCATCCCTAATCCATCTAATCAAAAAGAGATAAAACTCCATACTCTAGATGTTAGAAGATGTCTCCTGCAATATTTGGCAGTCACTGACCCCTGGAAAAGGGACAATGCATTGTTTGTCTCTTTTCAGGGAATTAACAAAGGCCGTAGAATAACAAAAAGCTCATTGGCCAGATGGATTAGGGAAGCAATTTCTCTGGCATACACCTCGAGGGGCAAGCCGGCACCTGAGAGGCTAAGGGCGCATTCCACCCGAGCTGTGGCGACTTCATGGGCAGAGAGGGCAAAAGTCTCCATTGACCAGATATGTAAGGCAGCTACGTGGTCTTCTCCACACACGTTTTACACTCATTATAGGTTAGATTTGGGTGCTTCCTCAGACCTTTCTTTCGGACTAAGGGTGCTGCAGGCTGTAGTCCCTCCCTAAGTAGTTATTACTCTATGTAATTCTCTCTGTAGTGCTGTCATGGACGTTCGAATAAAGTCTTAGTTACTTACCGTTAACGGTATTTTTCGAAGTCCATGACAGCACCCTTAGATTCCCACCCGTGTTCTATGTGCACTTCTTCCTCTTATATAGTCCACATGTAATAAACAATTGATCAATGTTACTGGGTGATGCATAAATTTTTTGCTGTATACCATTTAACCTGGCTAGTCCTCTTATGCTCTGTAATCCAACTGATGCGTGGGAGAGGTGCCACCCTTTTTGTATCTGTAGGTTTCCTGTTCCTAAGGGGCGGATCCCCTCTCTCTGTAGTGCTGTCATAGACTTCGAAAAATACCGTTAACGGTAAGTAACTAAGACTTTCTGTGATATCTCCTTAGTATATTCTTCTTGCTGCTGATTGTCATTTATCTCTCAGCATATATACCATATAATTAGTCATTGAACAAGACTAAACGTGTTATTTTTACATGGGTGCTGTCCATAGAGGTTGTTGTAAGGTACCCATGCACTTTTAGTGCGTTTATGCAGCGTAACAGCATCAAAATCGCATGTAATCCGCACCTAAAACAGACACAAAAATGCAATGAAAAACTAAGGTGCAGAAATTCTGCAGCATCAAAAACTCAACCCTGATCATGGGAACATAGGCTAAACACAAGTAACAACAGCAAAATGAATTAATATTTACTAATCTTAAAAAAAACAAACACTAAAAATATACATTTCCCATATTGACCGCACATAGTGGCCCTTTCAAATGGCGTTACCAAATGGCCACTCTAGCAATAAAAAAATAAAAGTTTAATTCCAAATAAAACCAATAGACATATATTATAGTAGTTGGGTGGGGTACAGAACTGAGAGGCATGATTTGGGGATGGCTGAGTACTCCTGATGATGAAGCATGCCCCATTAGTGTGGAATGTGTGGCATGTTGTATGGCTGCCTTGATGGGCCTGCAAGAGTTCCATGCCCATGTGCCGGGATAGTTGATTATCCACACTGAGTAGGTTGGTACAGGGGCATACATAGAAATCATGGGGCCCTTAGCAAAGGTCCGAATGGGGCCCCCCATAAAAAAAATAAAATAATCAATATTCCCCCCCCACCTTCTAAGGTGCAAACTGCAGCCACTATTTAACCCTTTCCTCCACCCTCCAAATTGTGTGCATGGGCCTGCAGGCGGACTATTCCCCTCCAGCGCCCCCACACTATAAGGTGCAAACTGCAGCAGTTCAACCAATATTTACTGTCATGATACATAGTTTGCCTGTCCTGCATTTCTGTATAACTTTGTTCCTCCATCATCATTTAACTTAGACTTATGTCAACACAGCTAGAGGACTCCCCATTGTTCTCCTAAGCCGGGGGAGAACTCACAATACACATTCATATAGACATATCGGAGCCATGCAATGGACCAAACCATTGACTAGGAGGTGGGAACCTCTCCTCCCCTACCCTTGGGCTGTTCCCAGTAGCCCAAGACAAGGGACTTATGCGTGACCAGTGTTGTGTTGGGAGATCTCTAAAGAAAAAGGGTGAGGGCTCATAGCTGCGGCAAGACCTCACGTCGGTCTGTGATTTTGGACTTATTATGGACATCAGGAATAACATGGATATTTGATTTGGTATGCTGCCTGCCTCGATAAATCCCATTGGATTGTTCTTAGCCCGGTGGTCTCTTCTTGCTCTGCCGCATACCCCGTCACAAACTGGTTGGCAGCGGTGGGATCAGAGCAGAACGAATGGAGGACAACGGCCCATCAACTTCTGGAACCAGAGCCTCAGAGTACAAGAACTGGACTGTGGGGAGCTTACAAACAAAGGCCCGTGAACTGGGGGTCAGCTACAAGGGACTCTCCAAGGAGCAGCTAACTGAGGCTTTGGAAGGAGTTCGCCTGCAAGAGGACACTGAGTAAGCACCTCCACGGCAAATGGAGGAAAGGCGACAGGCAGAGCTAAATACCCAAAAAAGTCAGTGGGCTGTGTGGTACGAGGAGGAGATGGCAATGATGGGAGAGGAGGTCTCCATAGACTATAAGATGGAGGTCATGCGAGGAGCTAAGGAGATGGCATTGATGGAGAGGCAGATAGCTTTGGAAGCAGCTAGAAGCTCCAGGCAGACTGTAACCCCAGCACCCACCATGAGGGAACTCCCCAGAGTGTCCCGCAAAGATTTCAAGCCGTTCCAGGAGGCTGCAGGGGACATTGAGGGCTTCTTCCAGGACTTTGAGCATCAGTGTCGATTAATGGAAGTCCCAGAAAGAGAGCAAGTACGACATCTGGTGAGGCTCTTAGAGGGTGGAGCTGTCGCAGCCTATAGAGCTATGGACCCTCGGGGGGACTGTGAGTATGCAGACATTAAACGGACTGTTCTAGAACACTATGCTGTGACCCCAGACACGTATAGGACCCAGTTTCGTACTTTGGCTTGTGATGAGGAGGTGTCCTTCAAGATGTATGCCCACAGACTCAAACAAATATGTCATCGCTGGCTGGAGGGAGAGGAGGCCTTAACTTGGGGGGCCTTCCTCCAGGTCATCTTGAAAGAGCAGTTTTACTTCAAGTGCCCCGCTGAGATCCGAGAATGGGTGCGTGAAAGGAGACCAGCCACTGTGGAGGAAGCTGCAGCTCTAGCGGATGAGGCTCTCACCATCAAGCCTCAATGGAAAAAACTACTACTCAGTGAGAAAAGAACTACCAGCCCCCCGACGATGGCGGCCCCTGGTCCTTCGGCCTCCCATATTCACCATCCCAATAGACCATCAACTCATGGTGACCTTCGTGTGACTGGGCCTCGCATTACTCCTGCTCCACCTTCGGGACTACGACGTGGGGGAAGAGTCCCAGAGCGCAGATATTATAGATGTGGGTAGCCTGGACATCTGCAATTTCAATGTCCAGGTGTTCGGAGACAGGACGGCTACAGACCGCCTTTGCCGGTTCGTTATCTACAGACACTCTCACCAGGAGAAGAGCTGGATTCAGTCCCTGATGACTTGCCAAGTGACTCCGATACCCTGGCTCCCATACCAGGAGTCTATGGGGTGCGAGCCCCAGCCACCTCTTCTTCTGACCTTCAGCACCAACATCTACAGGAGGTCGTGCTGGATGGCCAAAAAGTTGTTGGCTTCCGTGACACTGGGGCTTTTCTCACCATAGCCTATCCCCGAGTACTTCAGCCAGAGGCATTTCAAAAGGGACCAGGAATTGCCATTGTATTGGCTGGAGGCACCCAGAGATATATTCCAAGAGCGAGGGTGACCCTGGATTATGGCTTTGGGGCCAAACAATGCGTGGTCGGTGTGATGAGCGGCCTCCCTGCAGACGTTCTTTTAGGAAATGATGTGGGACATCTGCATTGCCACTTTGTCGGTGCGGTAACCAGAAGTCAAGCCAAGAGAGCTGCAAATGGGGACGCCTACAACTCATCCATGGAAATGAGGCCACCAGAACCGCCGACACAGCCGGTGAGTGATTCTTCTTGTGGTGACAATGTGAGTGATACCTGGGATAGAGTTCAGTTTCAACAAGAGGTAGATACTGACCCCACCCTAGCTAGTTTTAGAGCACGAGCTGAGATACGGCAGTTAGGGGAGAACGGGGAAAGAATTATCCGAGAAAATGGACTTTTGTATAGGGTTACCAATGCTGCCTCCCCAGATAAGCCCTGGACTTGTAACAAACAGATGATTGTTCCTCAGAAATACAGAATTCTCCTATTACACCTTGCTCATGATATTCCTACTGTTGACCATCAAGGCAAAATCCGCACCGAGAGACGATTGACTCAAACCTTCTATTGGCCAGGGATTTCTCAGGCAGTGGCGCATTTCTGCCGAACTTGCGATATATGTCAGCGTAGAGGGCGACCCGGGGATCACCCAAAGGCACCTCTGCAACCACTCCCTATCATAGAAGAACCATTTCAAAGAGTAGCTGTCGATATCGTTGGGCCTCTGGCTAAACCAAGTAGATCAGGAAAGCAGTACATTCTCACTGTTGTGGACTATGCCACCCGATATCCGGAAGCTGTGGCCTTGTCAAGTATTTCTGCAGCCAAGGTGGCCGAGGCCCTGGTTACCATTTTCACCAGAGTAGAATTTCCCAGTGAGATCTTGTCGGACCAAGGCTCCCAGTTCATGTCAGAACTAGTCCAGTGTCTGTGGCGCACCTGTGGAGTACGAGCGATTCGAACGACACCGTATCATCCACAAACAAATGGACTTTGTGAACGATTTAACGGCACTCTGAAGAATATGCTGAGGGCCTTCACTGACAGAAATTCAGACTGGGAGAAGTACCTACCCCATCTCTTGTTTGCCTATCGGGAAGTTCCTCAGGAGTCACCGGGTTTTCCCCCTTTGAACTCCTCTATGGGAGAAAGGTCCGAGGACCCTTAACTCTGCTCAATGAATACTGGGCGGGGCAAGTTGAAGATACAGGAGCCCCTGTTGTCCCTTATGTCCTAAAGCTGCGAGAAACCCTGGCTAAACTTGCTAGTTTAGCCCAGAGTCATGTGCGTATGGCTCAAACCCGACAGAAGACCTGCTATGACCGTAAGGCACGCTATCGGGAGTTTGTAGAAGGACAACAGGTCTTAATGATTATTCCTCATCCACAAAATAAACTGCAGACCACGTGGGAGGGTCCCTTCCGGGTTCTCAAGAAACTAAATGATACCAATTACCTTCTTGCTTTAGATGATCAGGGACTAAGACAAAAGACTGTTCATGTGAATATGATTAAGGAATACCACGACCGGAACCTTGCAATGATAGCAAGCTGTCGTCTAGCTTCAGAAGACGGTCACGAGGAAGAGGACTCCCTACCTGATCTCGTGGAAGCCGTGAGAGCCCCTTCCACTGTGGAACAGGTTCCTCTGGGAGATCACCTGGACCCCTTACAGAAAGACCAGATGCTGGGAGTGCTTCAACAGAGACGGGCTGCCTTCTCATCTCAACCAGGTCGAACCACCATCACCCAACATCATGTGGACACTCAGGGTATCCGTCCCATGCAACAGGCTCCTTACCGGGTACCTGAATCAGTTTGAAACACCATGCAGCACGAACTAGAGGAGATGTTACTGCTTGGGGTAATCCAGGCCTGTCATAGCCCTTGGGCCTCTCCTGTGGTGTTAGTACCCAAGAAGGATGGGAGTACTCGATTTTGTGTGGACTACAGACGACTTAATGACCATACTGTCAGTGATCCTTACCCAATGCCCCGTATTGACGAACTTCTAGACCGACTGGCTGGGTCCCGATATTTCACTACCTTAGATCTCAGTAAGGGATACTGGCAAATTCCTCTGACGGAGCAAGGGAGAGAACGGTCTGCTTTTATATCCCCCTTTGGGCTGTACGAATTTCTAACCATGCCTTTCGGAATGAAGACTGCCCCTGCAACCTTCCAGAGAATGGTAGACCAGATCCTCCGGGATGTGGGGACTTTGCTAGTGCCTACTTAGATGATATCGCCATCTTCAGCCAGACGTGGGAGGAACATCTGAATCAAGTAGCCGTTATTCTTGACCTGATTCTTGCAGCCGGCCTAAACATTCGACCCGATAAATGCCAATTGGGGATGGGTGAAGTTCAGTACCTAGAGCATAGAGTAGGGGGCGGGAAGCTCCATCCGGAACCTGCAAAAATCCAGGCTATTAGAGACCGGCCTGTACCCCAAACTAAGAAACAAGTTATGGCTTTTTTGGGCACTGCCAGCTATTACCGAAAATTTGTTTCTCATTTTAGCACTGTGGCCAAGCCTCTTACCGACCATACCAAGAAAACGATGCCCAGGCTGGTAATCTGGACTCCAGCCTGTGAGGAGGCTTTTAACCGGCTGAAGGACGCCCTGGTCTGTGACCCTGTTCTGGCTGCTCCAGACTATAAGAGGCGATTCATTGTGCAGACGGACGCCTCTGCTTATGGATTGGGAGCTGTACTCAGCCAGGTGAATGCAGCGGGGGATGAGCACCCCGTCGCCTACCTCAGCAGGAAACTGCTGGACCGAGAAGTGGCCTATGCAACTGTGGAAAAAGAATGTCTGGCTATAGTGTGGGCCCTCCGGAAACTAAAGCCGTATCTGTATGGATGAGAATTCTCTGTGTTTACTGATCACAATCCCCTCACCTGGCTGAACAGAGCCTCTGGGGACAATGGACGCCTACTACGATGGAGAGTGGCTCTGCAGCCCTATAACTTTACCATACAGTATAGAAGAGGCAGCCAACACCAAAATGCAGATGGACTGTCCAGGCAGGAGGAGCCCTGAGTCCGGTCAGCCCTGCCTGTGTGTACTTAACAAGCGACCTGTAGAGGTCCCTCGTGTGACGGGGTATGCGGCAGAGCAAGAAGAGACCACCGGGCTAAGAACAATCCAACGGGATTTATTGAGGCAGGCAGCATATCAAATCAAATATCCATGTTTGTCACGTTACTGGCGATACTGGACTGGAGGCCAGTGGCCGGAGCAGCGATGCACAGGTGACTGGACCGTGGAAAGACTTCTGGAAGTGCAATATATGGCGGTGGAAGTTCACTGTGTCAGCAGGTGCCGGGGCCCGCCCGAGCACGGGCCGGCCAAGATCACACACAAGCACCAAGTCCGTTTAAATGATAGAAGGTCGAGGTAGGAACAGCAGGGTTTCCACAAGAGACAGGAAGATGCCAGCAGAACACCTTCCAGATCAGGAGCTCAGGTAATGCTTCACTCAGTTAGACTGAGCACCACAATATACTCAGCAACAGGAAGCTGCACTGGCCAGGTATATATAGCAGGTCCAATCAGACTTAATCAGGGCGAGAACAATCAGCAGGGCAGGTGATGATCTCTATCCAATCAGTTTCAATCAAGGCGGGGACAATCAGCAGAGCAGGTGATGATCTCTATCCCAGACGAAGTTCATATGGTTTTCAGGCTGAAGTTATACAAGTTCCAAATAGCTCCACAGCAAAGGAACAGACCAGCAAGCAATGGTTCACAGGTTCAAATCCTGACAATATTATTCCTGATGTCCATAATAAGTCCAAAATCACAGACTGACGTGAGGTCTTGCCGCAGCTAAGAGCCCTCACCCTTTTTCTCTAGAGATCTCCCAACACAACACTGGTCACGCATAAGTCCCTTGTCTTGGACTACTGGGAACAGCCCAAGGGTAGGGGAGGAGAAGTTCCCACCTCCTAGTCAATGGTTTGGTCCATTGCATGGCTCCGAGATGTCTATCCCAGACGAAGTTCATATGGTTTTCAGGCTGAAGTTATACAAGTTCCAAATAGCTCCACAGCAAAGGAACAGACCAGCAAGCAATGGTTCACAGGTTCAAATCCTGACAATACTCCCCTCTCAATGGCGGCCTCTGGAAGCAACTTGCCCAGGTTTTGCAGGATACCGCTGATGAAATTGTCTGATCAAACGAGGAGCATTGACGTTGCTTACTGGTTCCCATGAATTTTCTTCCGTGTCGTAGCCTTGCCATTTGATTAAATATTGTAAACGATTTCTGTGTATTCGGGAATCCAAGATCTTTTCCACCACAAACTGCTCCTGTCCGTCCACTTCAATTGCATCGGGGGGCGGAGGGGATCGTTCTGGAAATGGATTGGCTGTGGCGGCTTTCAGTAAAGACACATGAAAAACAGGATGAATCTTCATTGATGTTGGTAGCTGTAGACGTACGACTAATGGACTCACAATCTTACTGATTTTGTATGGTCTGTGACATTTCCAGGGGATATAGCTCTAGGATCGCTGTCTGGGTAGACAGAATGGCACGAAAACAGTTCATTCAGACAGCAGTTCTGGTGTAAAACTGGCCGCAACCAGCTTTATTAAAGTCCACAGCAAACAGATAAAAATAAAGCATAAACAGAAAACCTAGGCTTGTCTAGCCACTAATTACACATAGATCGATTTCCCTGTCTCTCCAGGTCCAGACTCTACCAGTCTGTGCCCAAAACAACACATATGATATATGTTACCAGTATGGAGTTTCACAGATACTCCTCCTTGTGTCTGAAGGCCCCTTCAGCGTCCAGACTTGAGAGAGATCCACTCCTATTCAGCCGCTATTCGCACGGATTCTCACTGAGACTACTCCTGTGTCCGGGGTACATCGAGCACCCAGACTGAGATAGCTCAAACTCCTGGAGACGCTTCTTGTGCCGGGACACCTTCCTGTGTCCAGACTGAGCGTGCTCCCACTCCTGGAGACTGCTTCTTGTGCCGGGACACCTTCCTGTGTCCAGACTAAGCCAGCTCCCACTCCTGGAGACTGCTTCTTGTGCCGGGACACCTTCCTGTGTCCAGACTAAGCCAGCTCTCAGACTGTGTTTGCAGACACCTACTTCTGGTTCCTCTAATTAACAGCTGAATGGTTTCAGGCCTGAGCTGCAAGTGTGTGTTGAATGTGAGGTGTAGTGACCTTTCTCTACCACTAGGTTTACAAAGCCACACATTTCCCTTATACCATACAGCACAGTACCTAGGTGAAATGTACACCCCATTCAACACATATTCCTTCACTGTCTCACAGGTCCCACAAACTTTTGTCCTAATTTAGGAGAAGGAATCTTCAATTTCAAATTCTTAGTGGATAACCACACTCGATCTCCAATCCTAAACGTGGGAGTGGGTCTCCGATACCTGTCAGCCCCTTTTTTGTATTTCTCCTGAGCTTCCTTTAATGTGTCTTTCAGAACATTAAGATTTTGCTGTAATAGAGAGATTCTTTCTGCGACTGCTGGTATTAATGGTGCCACAGGATTTTTGGGAAGGATGTTTGGGTGATATCCAAGATTTGCAAAAAATGGCGTCTGTTTCGTAGAGGCATTCTGTGAATTGTTATATGAAAATTCCGCAAATGGCAGCAGATCCACCCAGTCGTCTTTTAGATGGCAAATATAACAACGAGGATACTGCTCCAGCGTCTGATTTGTACGTTCTGTCTGGCCGTTAGATTGCGGATGGTAAGCGGTTGACAATCGTACTTTGATGTCTAGCGCTGAGCATAAACTGCGCCAAAATTTGGATGTAAATTGCACACCTCGATCTGAGACGACTTCATCCGGCACTCCGTGGAGGCGAAAAACATTGCAAATTATCAGATCGGCTGTATCTTTTGCTGTAGGCAGACCTGAACACGGAATGAAATGCGCTGCTTTCGTAAGTCGATCCACTAATACCAGAATGGATGTCTTTCCCTTGGAATCTGGTAGATCTACTATAAAGTCCATTGAAATCGATCCCCACGGTCGTGTTGGGATGGCGAGAGGCTGCAATAGTCCCATAGGGGATGCACGTGGAGTCTTATATCTGGCACAGATGTCACAGGAATTAACATACTTCTTCACGTCTTCTTGAAAGTTCGGCCACCAAAAGAAACGTGATAAAAACTCCTGCATTTTCTGTGTCCCTTTGTGTCCTGCAATTTTAGAATCGTGCACTAGTTGTAGAACTTTTAACCGAGCTGCTTCTGGTACATATACAGTACAGACCAAAAGTTTGGACACACCTTCTCATTCAACGATTTTTTTATATTTTCATGACTGTGAAAATTGTAGAATCACACTGAAGGCATCAAAACTATGAATTAACACATGTAGAATTATACATTACACTTTACAAAAAAGTGTGAAACAACTGAAAATATGTCTTATATTCTAGGTTCTTCAAAGTAGCCACCTTTTGCTTTGATTACTGCTTTGCACACAGAAAAGGTGAACGGATGGATTCTACATGCCTGGTTCCCACCGTGAAGCATGGAGGAGGTGATGTGATGGTGTGGGGGTGCTTTGCTGGTGACACTGTTGGGGATTTATTCAAAATTGAAGGCATACTGAACCAGCATGGCTACCACAGCATCTTGCAGCAGCATGCTATTCCATCTGGTTTGCGCTTAGTTGGACCATCATTTATTTTTCAACAGGGCAATGACCCCAAACACACCTCCAGACTGTGTAAGGGCTATTTGACCAAGAAGGAGAGTGTTGGGGTGCTACGCCAGATGACCTGGCCTCCACAGTCACCAGACCTGAACCCAATCGAGATGGTTTGGGGTGAGCTGGACCGCTCACCGCTTCAATTTTGAATAATCCCCAACAGTGTCACCAGCAAAGCACCCCCACACCATCACACCACCTCCTCCATGCTCACGGTGGGAACCAGGCATGTAGAGTCCATCCGTTCACCTTTTCTGCGTGCAAAGCAGTAATCAAAGCAAAAGGTGGCTACTTTGAAGAACCTAGAATATAAGACATATTTTCAGTTGTTTCACACTTTTTTGTAAAGTGTAATGTATAATTCCACATGTGTTAATTCATAGTTTTGATGCCTTCAGTGTGATTCTACAATTTTCATAGTCATGAAAATACAGAAGAATCTGTGAATGAGAAGGTGTGTCCAAACTTTTGGTCTGTACTGTAGTCGTTGACCATCAGTCCATACTTGATTTTTAAAAAACAGATGCACGTCCCCTGATGGATGTGATAGAAACGAGTCTGTTTCGTATGCTGCTTTCAAATCTTCCAGCAAATCTCCATCATGTATTACTCCCAAGATCTTAGTATCTGCCACAATGGGTTTGGGTGTTGTTACAAGGTTAGCTTCGCTTGAAAACATTCTGGATAATGCGTCTGCTTTCTTGTTACGGGAGCCTGGTCGATATGAAATTACAAAATTGAATTGATTCAAAAACAGACTCCAACGGGTCTGCCGAGGAGAGAGGCATTTTGCAGACCTGATAAACTCCAGATTGCGATGATCGGTCAACACCAAAATTTGCTGTGCAGCCCCTTGGAGATGATGTCTCCACTCTTTGAATGCTGATATGATGGCGAGCAATTCTTTATTTCCCACGTCATAGTTCTTTTCGGCTACAGACATACGTTGTGAGAAAAATGCACATGGATGCAGCAACTTCTTTTCCCCTGTCCTCTGAGAGAGGATAGCGCCGACCGCACAGTCTGAAGCATCCACCTCGATGATAAAAGCCAATTCAGGGTCAGGATGGCGTAATATGGGAGCCTGTTGTGAATTTCCTTTTTAAGCGAGAGAACGCTTCTTGCGCTTGGGGTGTCCAGATGAATTTTGCTCCCTTTTTTGTTAGTTGCGTGATGGGTAGCACGATTTCTGAAAATTCTTAATAAAACATCTGTAAAAGTTGGCGAACCCCACAAAACGCTGAACTTCTTTCACATTTTAGGGATAGGCCACTCGGTGATAGCTTGCATTTTCTTAGCATCCATCCGTAATCCTTGAGGTGAAATGACGTATCCCAAGAACTGAATCTCTTCTTGATGGAATTCACATTTTTCTAATTTAATATATAACGAATTCTCCCTTAATCATTGTAGCACTTGTCTTACGTGCGTCTGATGTTCCTCCATAGAGTTTGAAAAGATCAGGATGTCATCTAGATAAATGACCACGAACTGATCCAACAGGTCTCGGAAAATATCATTTGCCAGGTGCTGGAAGGTAGCTGGAGCATTGGCGAGTCCGAAGGGCATCACTAGACTTTCAAAGTGTCCGTATCGGGTACGAAAAGCTGTCTTGCATTCATCCCCAGGCTTTATACGCACTAAATTGTATGCCCACGTAAATCTAACTTAGTGAAGATCTTCGCACTTTGTACTCTTTCTAGGAGTTCC
>JARQOD010006785.1:0-41476 GCA_033576555.1 Oophaga sylvatica | reverse complement strand
CCTTATAAGATCATGGAGATTCTTTATCCTGTTTCCTTTTGTTTACTTCTTCCAGGACATTTAAGATCCATAACGTGTTCCACAAGTACTTATTGAAGAGATTTGTCGAGCCAGTGGTTCCTATGGCTGCGCCTCCTGACCCTGTTTTGGTTGAGGGCAATCTGGAGTATGTGGTTGAGAAAATATTGGATTCTCGTTTTTCTAGACAGAAACTCCAGTATTTGGTTAAGTGGAGAGGTTATGGTCAGGAGGACAATTCTTGGGTGTTTGCTTCGGACATCCATGCTAGGAGACTGATCCGTGCGTATCACAGAGATCATCCTGACTGACCTGGTTGCACAAATGACGGTTCGGTGACCCCTCCTCAAGGGGGGGGTACTGTTGTGAATGTTTTAGAAATGAATTCTGAGCAGAAGCTCCCTCTGGTGGTTACAAACAATACTGAACCATTCAATGAGGATTGGCAATCAGGAATCACAGACTGGCTGGATATAAGGGAGGTTCCCTCTCATCATGGTTGCCGGTGATCAATTGTTCTTGTCTCAACGTTGTTTCCTGGTTCACTTGGAAGCTTGCTGATTCTTGCCTCTTCTCCTGCTCTCAGATAAGATATTTTCTGTTTTTTGTTTTTGTGCTTACCATTTGCATTTTTCTCTGCATTTCTGTGAGGTTAGCCAGGTTCCCCTCCCCGGGGGGCTTGGGCTACTCTCATTTCCCCTGGAGCCACTGTTATGTGTTCATTTGCCTTTTCCAGTTTTTTCAGTGGCTGCGGCTCAGTTTTGTTACACCAGAGAACTAATTTAGGTGATAGAGGTTGTGTGATCTCAGGTGTTTTTGCAATTAGTAGCGTTGGCATTTTTTAGGGTTTTTTTTGGATTGCAGTAAGTATCCTTCCTATCCTTTTCTGTCTAGGCAGATTGGGCCCCAACGTTTGCTCATACTATTTTCTGTCTGTGTCTGTATTTCCTCTTGTCTAACCGCCATTACATGTTTGGGGGCTTCCTATGTTCTTTGGGGATCTTCTCCGGGCAGATAGCTTTCCTCTTTCTATCTTTAGGTGTAGTTAACCTCTCAGGCTGTGACGAGGCGTCTAGGACCAATGTAGGAACGCTCCACGGCTGCCTTTAGTTGTGGTGGTTAGTCAGGGTACTGCAATCCAGTAGATTCCAACCTCTCTGGTGTATTGCCGTTTTTGCCTGCTCTCCTCAGCTACCAAATCATAACAGGAGGGGCAAACACAGGTTCATAGATATGAAACCAGAATGTGTCCAACGAGATATGTTTGTCCCTAGCAACAGCTCAGAGACAGGGATATAAATAAAAAGATAATATAATAATTTCACTATTTTTATATTGGAGAGGTATACACTAGGTCATAAGAGGATGTTCCACAGATAGGAAAAATTGAAAATGGGAAGAATATACCTACATCTCATTTTTATGAGATTTCCCCCTGGGAGAAACATTTGTTTTGGTTTCAAATTAGTAACGGGCATCATAAAAACACCCTTGTCAAAAATTGGACTGGCTGTAGCAGCACAGAATATGTTCACCCTGGTGTTCTACTGGCTGTGGATGATGAGGATGAGGATAAGGAGGAGGATAACACCAAACAGATCAAATCAGGAAGCGTATACCCATGTGTGGTTGTGAAGAGGTGCATAAGAATACACTTCCACAAAAAAGACAATGTATTTGAAGTTATGTTTCGCTGTTTGCATTCGGTGGTGTACAGAAGTCTTGCCCAATCCTGCCATTGCTCATTTTTATAAGAGTCAGCCTCTCAGCATTGTCAGTTGACAGGCGGATGCAATTATCTGTTATAATTCCACCAGCGGCACTAAAAAGTCCCTCTGACAGAACGCTAGCAGCAGGGCAGGCCAGGACCTCCAAGGCATAGAGAGCCAGTTCATGCCACGGGTCCAGCTTGGATACCCAATAATTTAAAGGCACAGCGGAATCCCAGAGGACGTTTGTGCGATCTGCAAGGTACTCCCTCACCATCTTCCCAAACATTGCACTTCTTGTGCCAGCACCCCTTGCCTCTGTGGCGGCACAATGGGAGGGTCTGAGAAAACTGTCCCAGAACTTTGCCATTGTTCCCCTGCCTGAGCTGGATTGTACTTCTGTCTCTCTCGCTTGGACTGCTTGGCTGTACAACAAACTCTGATGTCTGCTGCCAGCATTCTCACATGGGAATTTTTTCAGTAATTCCGCTACAAGGGTCCTGTGGTACAGCATCAGTTTTGTACACCTGTCTGCCTCTTGAAGAAGAGATTGAAAGTTTTCCTTGTAGCATGGGTCTAGAAGTGTCACCAATCAGCAATGAGTGTTACCAAAAATTTTTATAATGCGAGGGTCACGCGAAACGCAGCGCAACATAAAGTCAGCCATGCGTGCCAGACTACTAACAGGCAAGACTTCCGTGTCCTCACCAACAGGACGATTGACCATGATGTCTTCCTGATACTCATCCTCCTACTCCCCCCTGTCCTCAGGACATCCACGCTGAACAGACGGTATGACAGATGTGCTTGTAGTACCGTCTGTAGCCCTTGAAAGTAGCTTCTTTTCTTTCTCCTCCTCATTGTCTACCAATCCACGTTGCGACGACATGAGGCTGGGCTGAGTGTAATCACCCTGCATGGCTCCTTGCTCCAAGTCCTCGTGTTCTGCCTGCAATGCATCATCTTTAATTGTGAGCAGAGAGCTTTTCAGAATGGAATGGTCACACTAATTATGGCATCATTGCCGCTCACCATCCTAGTGTAGTCTTCAAAGTTCGGAGTTCTGGAGGATGGTACATATGTCTGACATTCATGTCCACTCCTGAGGTCTTATGTGTGGAGTCTGAACTGAATATCGACGGCCTTGTTGGTGCTGGTAGTCAACAACTGCCCTCTTCTGCTCACAAATCCTTTCCAACATATGCAGTGTAGAGTTCCAACGCGTGGGGACATCACACACCAGTCGGTGAGCCGGAAGCTGCACACGCTGCTGAAGCCCAGCAAGGGCGGCTGAAGCTGTCGCTGACTTTCGAAAATGGGCAGACAGACGGCGTACGTTCACTAGCAGATCTGGCAACTCCGGGTAACTTTTGAGAAAACGTTGAATCACAAGGTTAAGCACATGGGCCAAGCAAGGTAGGTGTGTGAGCTCACTTTGCCTCAGAACCACCACCAGGTTCAGGCCATTGTCACATACGACCATGCCTGGCTGTAGGTTCAGCGGTGTCATCCAAATATCTGACTGCTCTTTCAGCGCTGTCCACAACTCTTCTGCATTGTGCGGTTTGTCACCTATGCAGATTAGCTTCAGCACAGCCTGTTGCTGCTTGGCTGAGCAATGCTGCAGTGCTTCCAGCTTCTGACTGATGTGTTCATTTCTGAGATGGAGGCTGAAGAAGGAGGAGAGGAGGAGCAGGAGCTGTAGACTGTGGGAGCAACCCTGATTGACGTAGGGCCCGCAATCTTCGGCGTGGGGAGGATGTGTTCCATCCCAAGGTCCGACTGGGTCCCGGCTTCCACTATGTTAACCAAGTGTGCCGTTAGTGAGATGTACCGTTCCTGCCCACAGGCAGTTGTTCACGTGTCCGTGGTTAGGTGGACTTTCCCAGTGACAGCATTGTTGAGGGCACGGTGTTATGTTTCGGTAGCTGAGGAGTGCAGGTAAAAAAGGCAATACACCAGAGCAGTTGGAATCTATGAGATTGCAGTACCCTGACTAACCACCACAACTAGAGGCAGCCATGGAGCGTTCCTACGTTGGTCCTAGACGCCTCGTCACAGCCTGAGAAACTAACTACACCTAAAGATAGATATAGGAAAGCTATCTGCCCCGGAGCAGAACCCCAAAGATAATAGAAAGCCCCCAAACATGTAATGGCTAGAGTTGAGCGATACTTTCCGATATCCTAAAGTATCGGAATCGGAATGGTATCGCCGATATCACTAAAATATCGGCGATACCCGATACCGATACCGGAAGTCCCATGTAAGTCTATGGGAACAAAATATCGCAACTAAAAAAACCCCATTCTTTCCTTGTAAACACTAAATATACACACATAGAATACATATATATATATATATATACATGTCATTGTGACATATATATATACATATATGTATAGTTTATACACTTCTACATAGTAAAATATCCTCTGATTTAATTGCCGGGTAAAGCCGGCTTCTGTGAAAAGACAGAAGCACCCGACATGAAATGACACTTGGTGTACATAGGGTTAACCATGTCTTTTCATGTCCTTTGCTATCTGATTTGCACAAACAATTAAATCAGACTATGTGTGCAAAATTTCACACCTGTAGGGGTTAATTAAAGGTGTAAATTCGTTGTAAAAAAAACGGACTTTTTTGCTACGAATTTACACCTTTAATTAACCCCTACAGGTGTGAAATTTTGCACACATAGTCTGATTTAATTGTTTGTGCAAATTAGATAGCAAAGGACATGAAAAGACATGGTTAACCCTATGTACACCAAGTGTCATTTCATGTCGGGTCACCCGACAACGATATGCACTTGTCAGGACAACGATATGCACTTGTCAGGATCGCTGGTGTATCGCTACATGATCGCTGCTGAGCTGCCAAACAGGCAGCTCAGGCAGCGATCTGGGACAGCGACACTGCGGGTAACATCGCTTAAGGGCCCGTCTCACATAGCGATATCGCTACCGAGATCGCTGCTGAGTCACTAGTTTTGTGACGCAGCAGCGAGCTCACCAGCGATATTGCTGTGTGTGACATTCAGCGATGATCAGCCCCCCTGCCGGGTATCGCTGATCGTCGCAGAAATGTCAGGACCTTTTTTTGATCGCTGGTTTCCCTCTGACAGGCACGCATCACTGCGTGTGACAGGCGGGAGACCAGCGATCCGCTGGTAACCAAGGTACACAGCGGGTTTCCAGGCACCGCGCAGCGCTTGGAAACCCGCTGTGTACCTTGGATACCAGCTCCCTGCATCAGGGCGCTGGTATCCAAGGTACACAGCGGGTTTCTAGGCACAGCCCCGCGCCTGGAAACCCGCTGTGTACCTTGGTTACCAGCGGATCGCTGGTCTCCCGCCTGTCACACGCAGCGATGTGTGCCTGTCAGCGGGAAACCAGCGATCAAAAAAAGGTCCTGACATTTCAGCGACGATCAGCGATACCCGGCAGGGGGGCTGATCGTCGCTGAATGTCACACACAGCGATATCGCTGGTGAGCTCGCTGCTGCGTCACAAAACTAGTGACTCAGCAGCGATCTCGGTAGCGATATCGCTATGTGAGACGGGCCCTTAAGTGGAAAGCTTAATTGATTGCTTTCCACTTTCACTTCAGGTCAGCCAGGGACACCATCAGTGACGTCAGAAGGGGAAATGCTGGGATTAACAGCCTCGGATTTTCAGGCTGTTAAGGAGCCAAGATCCATGGACCTTGCCAGCCTGATAATACCAGGCCACAGCAGTCTGCATATCTTGGCTGATTAACAAAAATAGGGGTTCCCTTCGAAAAAAAAATGGCGTGGGGTCCCCCCTATTTTTGTTAACCAGCCAGATGAAGCAGACCGCTGAGGCCTGGATTTTCAGGCTGTTAAGGAGCCAAGATCCATGGACCTTGCCAGCCTGATAATACCAGGCCACAGCAGTCTGCATATCTTGGCTGATTAACAAAAATAGGGATCCCCTCGAAAAAAATTGGCGTGGGGTCCCCCCTATTTTTGTTAACCAGCCAGATGAAGCAGACCGCTGAGGCCTGGATTTTCAGGCTGTTAAGGAGCCAAGATCCATGGACCTTGCCAGCCTGATAATACCAGGCCACAGCAGTCTGCATATCTTGGCTGATTAACAAAAATAGGGGATCCCTCAAAAAAAATTGGCGTGGGGTCCCCCCTATTTTTGTTAACCAGCCAGATGAAGCAGACCGCTGAGGCCTGGTTTTTCAGGCTGGTAAGGATCCAATATCCATGGACCTTGCCAGCCTGATAATACCAGGCCACAGCAGTCTGCTTAGCTTGGCTGGTTAACAAAAATAGGGGATCCCCTCGAAAAAAAAACGGCGTGGGATCCCCCCTATTTTTGTTAACCAGCCAAGTAAAATGCAGACTGCTGCGGCCTGGTATTAAAAGACTGTCAAGGCCCATGGATTTTGGCCCTCAACAGCCTGAAAATACCAGGCTACAGCAGCCCCACATTTGGCGCATCAAAAGATGTGCCAATTGTGGCACTTTACCTGGCTCTTCCCACTTGCCCTGTAGCGGTGGCAAGCGGGGTAATAAGGGGTTAATGTCACCGTTGATTGCACGGTGACAATAAGCCCGGTTAATAATGGAGAGGCGTCAATAAGACACCGATCCATTATTAATCCCAAAGTTATTAAATGTTTAAAAAAAAGACAAAGCAAGAAAAAAGTCTTTTAATGAAATAAAAGAGACAACACAGTTTTCATTAATTTTATTACTCTCTCATTCCTGCGACGCCATCGATCTCCTGTAAAAAAATTAAAAAAAACAAACCAACAGTATACCACCTGTCCGACGCAGTCCATAACGACAGTCCCACGACGATCCAACTCTGCTACATCGCAATGACAGGCAGAGCCTGTCATCGCGACGCAGCACAGCTGATTACCTGCTTCCCCGGCGGTGACGTCATCGGACTGACTGCTTTACGGCCGGGATTACCCAGCAGTCACTGCAGTTATCGCGAGAAACTGCATGTGACCACCAGTGAAAGAAGATGGCGGCCATGAAGCAGTCCAGGCCGTGACCGCCGGAGATCTTCTGCCAGGTAAGTGCCGCTGACTCCTGACAGACCTGACCGACGGACACTGACAGTGACAGTGACAATCCCGATTCCGGTATCCGATAAGACGAAGATATCGGAACTCGGAATCGGAATTCCGATACAGCCAATATCGGCCGATACCCGATATTTGCAGTATCGGAATGCTCAACCCTAGTAATGGCGGTTAGACAAGATGAAATACTGACACAGAAAGAAAATAGTATGAGCAAACGCTGGGGCCCAAACTAACTAAATAGAAAAGGATAGGAAGGGTACTTACTGCAATCCCAGAAAACCCTGAAAAGCACCAACTCTACTAATTTCAAAAACACCTGAGATCACACGACCTCTTCCACCTAAATTAGTTCTCTGGTGTAACAAATCAAAACAGCAGCCACTGAAAAAACTGCAAAAAGCAAAAGTACAAACATCTGTGGCTGAACTAAACTGAGAGGGCAAAAGCCCCCAGAGGGGACCCTGAAGGCCCCCACAGAAGTGCAGGACAAAATGCAAAAATATAGCACAAACACAAAAGAAGAAAATGTCTTATCTGTTAGCAGGAGATGCAGACACGACACAGCAGGCTACAAGGGAAACTGGAATAAAGGATTCAGACCAGAACAATTGATCACCGGCAACCCTGATGGGAAGGTGACTCCCTTATATAAGACCAGTCAGTAACACCTGATTCCCAGTCCTCACAATCTTCACTGGACAGACTAGCACCGCTTGTAACCACCAGAGGGAGCCTCTGCTCAGAACTCATCTCAAACCCATTCACAACAGTACCCCCCCCTTGAGGAGGGGTCACCGAACCCTCATTTGAGCAACCAGGTCGGTCAGGATGAGTTCTATGATACGCACGGATAAGTCTCCTAGCATGGATGTCCGAAGCAAACACCCAAGAATTGTCTTCCTGACCATAACCTCTCCATTTAACCAAATACTGGAGTTTCCGTCTAGAAAAACGAGAATCTAATATTTTCTCAACCACATACTCCAGATTGCCCTCAACCAAAACAGGGTCAGGAGGCACAGCAGCAGGAACCACTGGCTCAACAAACCTCTTCAACAAGGACTTGTGGAACACGTTATGGATCTTAAATGTCCCTGGAAGAAGCAAACGAAAAGAAACAGGATTAATAATCTCCATGATCTTATAAGGTCCAATGAACCTAGGCTTAAATTTAGGAGATGCTACTCTCATAGGAATATTCTTTGAGGACAACCAGACCAAGTCCCCCACTTTAAACCGAGGACCATCAGTCCTATGCCGGTTAGCAAACCGCTGGGCCCTCTCCTGAGAGAGAGACAACCTCTCCACTACCTGGTCCCAAATCAGTTGCATACGCTCCACAACAGAGTCAACACCTGGACAGACAGAAGCCTCCGTCTGTCCTGAAGAAAATCGAGGGTGAAACCCAGAATTACAGAAAAACGGAGACATCAAAGTAGCAGAGCTAGCCCTATTATTAAGAGCAAACTCAGCCAAAGGCAAAAAAGAGACCCAGTCATCCTGATCAGCAGACACAAAGCATCTTAGATAAGTCTCCAATGTCTGGTTTGTTCTCTCAGTTTGACCATTGGTCTGAGGATGAAATGCCGAGGAGAAAGACAATTGAACACCCAGTTTAGAACAAAAAGTCCTCCAAAATCTGGAAACAAACTGGACTCCTCTGTCAGACACAATGTTCTCAGGAATGCCGTGTAAACGAACCACGTGCTGAAGGAACAACGGCACCAATTCAGAGGAGGAAGGCAACTTAGGTAATGGCACAAGATGTATCATCTTGGAAAACCTATCACAAATTACCCAGATGGTGGTCATTCTCTGAGAAGCAGGAAGGTCGGAAATGAAATCCATAGAGATATGGGTCCATGGTCTCTTGGGCACAGGCAATGGCATCAACAAACCACTAGAGCGAGAGCAAGGCTTGGAGCGAGAGCAAGTCCCGCAGGACTGCACAAATTCCCTGACATCACGAGACAAGGTAGGCCACCAAAAGGACCGACTAACCAAGTCTCAGGTACCAAAAATTCCGGGATGCCCAGCCAACGCGGAACAATGAATCTCAGACATCACACTCTTTTTCCACTGGTCCGGGACAAACAATTTTCCAACAGGGCAGCACTCGGGCCTATCCTCCTGACACCCCTCCAGAGCAAGTCTCAAATTGGCGAGATGGCGGAAAGAACTACACCCTCTTTCAAAATAACAGAAGGATCAGATAACTCAGGAGAGTCCGCAAGGAAACTCCTCGAGAGGGCATCCGCCTTAACATTCTTAGTGCCAGGAAGAAAGGAAACCACAAAATTAAAACGTGTGAAAAACAAGGCCCACCTGGCCTGTCAAGGATTGAGTCGCTTGGCAGATTCCAGATAGACCAGATTCTTATGGTCCGTAAGGACCACCACCTGATGTTTGGCTCCCTCCAGCCAATGTCTCCACTCTTCAAAAGCCCACTTAATGGCCAATAACTCACGATTACCCACGTCATAATTACGTTCAGTAGGAGAAAATTTTCGAGAGAAAAAGGCACAAGGGTTACTTTTAGAGGTCTCTGGATCTTTTTGGGACAAAACGGCACCTGCCCCAATTTCAGAGGCATCAACCTCCACCTGAAATGGCAGAGAAACATCAGGCTGCCGTAGAACAGGAGCAGAAGTGAATCTCTGCTTAAGTTCCTGAAATGCAGAGACTGCCTCAGGAGGCCAATTCACCACATCAGAACCCTTTCTGGTCAAATCAGTTAATGGTTTAACAATAACCGAGAAATTACCAATAAATTTACGATAAAAATTGGCAAAACCCAAAAATCTCTGAAGAGCCTTTAATGAAGTAGGTTGGACCCAATCACAGATGGCCTGAACCTTGACCGGGTCCATTTCAATAACAGATGGGGACAAAATGAATCCCAGAAATGAGATCCTCTGTACGCCAAAAAGACACTTTGATCCCTTCACATACAGAGCATTCTCTCTCAAAATCTGGAATACAGTTCGAACATGTTTCACATGAGAGTCCCAGTCATTAGAAAAAATCAAGATATCATCCAAATAAACAATCAGAAATTTGTCCACAAAATCCCTGAAAATGTCATTCATGAAGGACTGAAGACGGAAGGAGCATTAGTGAGCCCAAAGGGCATCACCAGGTACTCAAAATGGCCTTCAGGGTATTGAATGCCGTCTTCCATTCATCCCCGTGCTTAATGCGAATAAGGTTATACGCCCCCCTGAGGTCAAGCTTGGTAAACCAAGTAGCGTTTTTCACCCTGGAAAACAGGTCAGAAATCAAGGGTAACGGGTATTGATATTTCACAGTAATATTGTTCAAGAGACGATAATCAATACACGGCCTTAATGAACCATCCTTTTTGGCCACAAAGAAAAAAACCGGCACCTAAGGGTGAAGAGGATGGTCTGATATGACCCTTCTCCAATGATTCCTTGATATAAGACCGCATAGCGTCATGTTCAGGTACAGACAAGTTAAAAAGGCGACCTTTAGGGAATTTACTACCTGGCACTAATTCAATAGCGCAGTCATAGCTCCTATGGGGAGGCAAGGATGCAGATTTACTTTCGCTAAACACATCAGAAAAATCAATCAAAAAGTCAGGAACATCCTGAGCCTGGGGGGAGGCAGAAAAAACAGGAGTGTTGTTATTAACACATTGGCATCCCCAACTGGTTACAGACACAGATTTCCAATGTAAAACAGGATTATGAGACTGTAACCAAGGAAAACCCAGCACGATAATGTCATGCAGATTATACAGAACCAAAAATTTGCAGCACTCCTGGTGATCAGGTTCAACCCTCATTATCACCTGAGTAGAAAACTGGGGTTTATTCTCAGCCAAAGGGGTAGAATCGATCCCCAGTAGAGGAATAGACTTCTGTAGGGGTATCAAGGGAAATCCACAACGTTTAGCAAAATCATAATCCATCAGGTTAATATCTGCTCCAGAATCAACGAAAGCCTGAGCAGAAAATGAGGACAGAGAGCATATCAGAGTGACAGTTAATAAAAACTTAGTCTGAACACTACCCAAGACAACTGAGCGTGCAAAACGTCTTCCCCGTTTAGGGCAGACTGAAATAGCATGAGAGGCATCACCACAGTAGAAACATAACCCATTGCGCTTTCGAAACTCATGACGCTGTGCCCCAGACACCACTCTATCACACTGCATGGGTTCAGAAGCTGGTTCACAAGGCAACACCATTCCACGCATACTTCTCCGCTCACGCAAACGTCTGTCAATTTGAATCGCTAATGACATAGAATCATTGAGACCAGAGGGGACAGGGAATCCCACCATAACATCCTTTACATTATCTGACAGACCCTTCCGGAAAAGGGCTGCCAAAGCGTCGTCATTCCATTTGGTCAGGACTGCCCACCTACGGAATCTCTGACAGTATAACTCAGCGTCATCAAGCCCCTGATTTAATGCCAACAAGGCTTTCTCAGCTTGATCAGTGACATTAGGCTCATCGTACAATAACCCCAAGGCCTGAAAAAATGCATCAACATCACTCAAAACAGGATCCACAGGTATCAGGGAAAAAGCCCAATCCTGAGGATCGCCGCGCAGGAGAGAGATGATAATTTGAACCTGCTGCTCTGCGTTCCCTGAGGACTTAGATTTTAAGGCAAAAAACAATTTACAATTATTTTTGAAATTCTGAAACTTAGCTCGATCCCCTAAAAACAAATCTGGCATGGGAATCCTAGGTTCCACAACAGGCAACCTAGCAAGATATGCAGCAATACTCCGAACCTCAGTGGCAAGCTGATCCACACGGCCAGACAACTGTGCAAACTCCATTGGAGAAAAGATCCTCCCCAGCACCCAGAGATACAGAGGGAAAAAAAATGCAACAAACAGAAAAATATCTCTGACAACTCTGACAATATTTTTTCCCTTCTGTGAGTACCATACAATTTTCAATTTTTAGGCCGGTGATACTGTTATGTTTCGGTAGCTGAGGAGTGCAGGTAAAAAAGGCAATACACCAGAGCAGTTGGAATCTATGAGATTGCAGTACCCTGACTAACCACCACAACTAGAGGCAGCCGTGGAGCGTTCCTACGTTGGTCCTAGACGCCTCGTCACAGCCTGAGAAACTAACTACACCTAAAGATAGATATAGGAAAGCTATCTGCCCCGGAGCAGAACCCCAAAGATAATAGAAAGCCCCCAAACATGTAATGGCGGTTAGACAAGATGAAATACTGACACAGAAAGAAAATAGTATGAGCAAACGCTGGGGCCCAAACTAACTAAATAGAAAAGGATAGGAAGGGTACTTACTGCAATCCCAGAAAACCCTGAAAAGCACCAACTCTACTAATTTCAAAATCACCTGAGATCACACGACCTCTTCCACCTAAATTAGTTCTCTGGTGTAACAAAATCAAAACAGCAGCCACTGAAAAAACTGCAAAAAGCAAAAGTACAAACATCAGTGGCTGAACTAAACTGAGAGGGCAAAAGCCCCCAGAGGGGACCCTGAAGGCCCCCACAGAAGTGCAGGACAAAATGCAAAAATATAGCACAAACACAAAAGAAGAAAATGTCTTATCTGTTAGCAGGAGATGCAGACACGACACAGCAGGCTACAAGGGAAACTGGAATAAAGGATTCAGACCAGAACAATTGATCACCGGCAACCCTGATGGGAAGGTGACTCCCTTATATAAGACCAGTCAGTAACACCTGATTCCCAGTCCTCACAATCTTCACTGGACAGACTAGCACCGCTTGTAACCACCAGAGGGAGCCTCTGCTCAGAACTCATCTCAAACCCATTCACAACAGCACGGGTAATGTTGTGGGACACATGCTGATGTAATGCCGGTATGGCACAAAGGGAGAAATAGTGGCGTCTGGGGACCGAGTACCTTGGACGGCCGCCGCCATCAGGTTGCGGAAAGCTTCCATCTCAATGAGCCGAAAAGGCAACATTTTGAGCGCAAACAGATGAGAAATGTGCAAATTAAGTACTGTGGCCTGTGGGGCATTGGCTGGGTATTTCCGTTTGCGTTCCAATGACTGGGGTATAGACAACTGAAGGCTGGATTGGGACAAGTATGTAAACGAGTAAGGGGTGCTCACTTAAAATGAAATGTGGTGCAAGGAGAAAAAAATCAACAGATATGAGTATAGAAAACTCCTGCACTCAAATGACCCAAGACAAAAAAATCCAAAAATAAAGTATTTAATACAGGAAATAATTCAATATGGTAGCAGGTTCAATGTGATGACAGACGTAACAAAAATTGAACAACGTTTCGGCTAATAGCGCCTTTATCAAGTATAGTCTGTTTTTATTGCTGATATGACCAGTCACAGGAGCGGAGAGTAGTGGAATCCTTATAAGAGTGCTGACATGTAAAGACCAAGAATCGCAGGCAAGGAGCCGTGCAAAGGAACGTCCGGTGTCAGAGAGAGTGATCCGCATGTGCACATGCGGATCACTCTCTCTGACACCGGACGTTCCTTTGCACGGCTCCTTGCCTGCGATTCTTGGTCTTTACATGTCAGCACTCTTATAAGGATTCCACTACTCTCCGCTCCTGTGACTGGTCATATCAGCAATAAAAACAGACTATACTTGATAAAGGCGCTATTAGCCGAAACGTTGTTCAATTTTTGTTACGTCTGTCATCACATTGAACCTGCTACCATATTTGAATTATTTCCTGTATTAAATACTTTATTTTTGGATTTTTTTGTCTTGGGTCATTTGAGTGCAGGAGTTTTCTATACTCATATGGATTGGGACAAGGACATGTACGGGCTTGATGATGGTGCTGGTTGACTGTGGACAACAACAGGTGCATGGCCCAAGGCATCCAGAATCCGTCCCTTCCTCAGCCCTCAATCTACTAAAATTCTTGTGCATGCCCTCATCATCTCCCGCCTTGATTACTGCAACACCCTCCTCTGTGGCCTCCCCGTCAACTCTCTTGCACCACTCCAGTCTGTCCTCAATTCTGCTGCCCGACTAATCCACCTCTCCCCTCGCTACTCCCCTGCTTCTCCCCTCTGCAAATCCCTCCACTGGCTCCCAATTCCCCAACGAATCCAGTTCAAACTACTAACACTGACCTACAAAGCCGTCCACAACCTGTCTCCTCCCTATATCTCTGAACTAATCTCCCAATATCTTCCTTCACGTAATCTTCGATCCTCCCAAGACCTCCTACTATCCTCCACACTTATTCGTTCCTCACACAACCGCCTCCAAGATTTCTCCCGAATATCCCCCATCCTCTGGAATTCCACGCCTCAACATGTACGATTATCCACCACCCTTGGATCCTTCAGACGGAACCTGAAAACCCATCTCTTCAGGAAAGCCTACAGCCTGCAATAACCATTCCGCCTCGCCGCCACCACCCGAGGTGCCGCTTCGCCGCCACAACCCTAGCTGCCGCCATGCCGACAACACCACAGCTGCCACATCGCCGCCACCACCAGAGCTGCCGCACCCCCGACCTTCTGTTTCTTCCCCATTATCCCGTAGCATGTAAGTCCGCAAGGACAGGGTCCTCTCCCCTCTGTACCAGTCTGTCATTGTAAATTTGTTTACTGTAAACGATATCTATAACTTTGTATAACACATACATGTAACCCCTTCTCATGTACAGCACCATGGAATTAATGGCGCTATATAAATAAATAATAATAATAATCTTCACCGGCACGGTGAACTGGGTATTGGCTTGTACGCAAAACAGTGGAAGAAGCAGCGTTGTCACCTGCAGACAGTGTTCCTGGAGCCTGGGGTTCGGCCCACAAAGTCGGGTGCTTTGCTGCTATGTGCCTAATCATGCTTGTGGTGGTCAGGCTGGTAGTTTTGCTACCCCTGCTGATGCGGGCATGGCAAGTGCTGCAAATGGCCTGGTTGGGGATCTCGGCAAAGTCTTTAAAAAATAACCAGGCTCAGGAAGATCTAATAGTTGGAATGGCAACTTCAGTCCTGTTGGTGTTACGGGGAACAGATGCATGCCTTCTGTCTGCGGCAAACACACTGCTTCTGCTTGCCTGTTGGGGTGATATGCCTCCTTCCCCATGTGTGCTGCTTTCCTCACTCTGCATGTCATCCTGTCAGGTTGGGTCAGTCACTATGTCATCCACCATCTCATCTTCCACATCCTCACCCTGCTCCTCCTAATGACTTTCCGGCAATTGTGTCTCATCATCGTCCACCTCTTGTGACCGTGGCTGCTCAAAGATTTGTGGATTGCTAAATGGAATTTCATCTTGCGTCACTTCAAGTGGAGCGGGCGGAGAGGCACGAATCTCCAAATGGAAAACTGAACAGCTCTTCAGAGTGTCTGAGTGTGGGATCAGTTGTCTCAGGGCACTCGGCACGGTGGGAGGAAGGAGGGTCAGGGTGAGTAATATATGGTCCACACTTACGGCTACTCAGACTTGACCGTGTGGAAGACATGGTAGTGGTGGTGGTGGTGGGTAAGTGACTGGAACATTATCCGCTATCCAACCAACAACCGTTTCACACTGCTCTGGCTTCAATAGTAGTGTGCTGCGGTTCCCTAGAAACTGGGACAGGAAGGTCGAGCGCGAAGATGTGGGTCTTTGCTGCGGCCCACTTTCAGCTTGGCCACGGCCTCGTCCTCTGCATGCACCATCAGCATCACGTCCACTTCCCCATCCCTTGCCCCTTGCCTTGCCCCTTTTAAATGGACTACTGAAACACTTAAAAAGCTCAATACAAATGGATTTATTTGGAGAAAAATTATATGTGATCAGTATGCCTGCAAAGTGAAGATTTTTCCACCACAGATACACTAGGCCTCAGCCTGAGAAAACAGTCTGTATTAATTATTTTTTTTTTGGATAAAAAACGACTGCTGGATATAACGAGCGTGACAGACTGCCCAAAAAAGGGAAGTTAGGCCTAAAATGACTCCATTTTTGGCACACGGATGAATGAGGTGTGTCACAGATAGACCCCACTGTAAAGTGTGCCTGTTTTTGTTATCTTTTTTGGCTAAATACTGGTGTATATAAGTACAGTCACACAAAGGCCAAAAAAAGAAAAGTGGCGTACACTGGCCAAACTTTCAGAACACACAGATATGAGCTGTCATGGAGATACCACACAGAAACATGTGTGGCCTGTTTTTTTTTTTGCCTAAATACTGGTGTATATAAATACAGTCACACCCACAGCAAAAAAGAAAAGTGGCGTACACTGGCCAATCTTTCAGCATGCACAGATATGAGCTGGCACGGAGATACCACACAGAAAGATGTGTGGCCTGTTTTTTGGCTAAATACTGGTGTATATAAGTACAGTCACACCCAGGGCAAAAAAAGAAAAGTGGTGTACACTGGCCAAACTTTGAGCACGCACAGATATGAGCTGGCACTGAGATACCACATCAAAAAATGTGTGGCCTGTATTCCAATTACACCTGGGGCTAGCTATTTACTGAGAATATATCATATAGGTAGCAGCAGCACCAGAACACAGGAAGGGAATGGACCCTCTTGATGTATGTAATGATCTATATACCCACATACAGTGCCTGCAGGCCTTGCACTGATGTGTATAGAGCAAAGTACACTCCCCTGCTTACCTAACACTGGAACCTATATACTCCGGAATTAGTCCTTAGAAGGACTGTTGGTTTATCTGGATTTGAGTAGTTTAAGACGGTAGACCCCACACTGACTTAGAAATCGCCAAATCTGACCCTATCTTAGCAGTAGCTCTCCCTGCACTACCTCAATCTGGAGCTGACTGCGAATAGCAGAGTGGCTCCCAGTCTCATACCCCTGATGATGCTGTGCAGCCAGCCAATCACTGCACGACCACAACAAAGATGGCTGCGGTGTTTCATTGCCTGGCAGACAATCCCTGCAGCGTGATTGGGTCTCTAAAGTCTGCCAAAAATGCTTGGTGGAGACCAGAGTTCCTGCCAAGTAATCCAGGAAATGCTCGGTGCTCGCCGAGTACACTGAATAACGTGATACTCGGGCGAGTAACGAGTAGTGGCAAGCACGTTCGCTCATCACTAGACACCACCAAAGTGGCATCGATTTCACCACAGCATAAATAGTATAATAGGAACCGACAGGTCTTAAACTACACCCAACTCAGCAGATGGACAGTTGGACACCCAACCAGGAGTTTTAAAATTAAAAAAAAAATGAAGGCCAAACACCACCAAAGTAGCATCAATTTCATGAGAGTAGAAATGGTATAATAGGGACTGACAGGTCTTCAACTGCACCCAACTCAGCAGATGGACACCCAACCAAGAGTGTTCATATTTCCAAAAATTATTGGCAGACACCGCCAAAGTTTTATCAATTTCACCACAGTATAAATAGTATAATATGGACTAACAGGTCTTCCACTGCACTCAATACAGCAGATGAACACCCAACCAGGAGTGTTCAGATTTTAAAGCGCACTTGTCAGCAGTTTTGGCCGATATAATATGCGGCCACTGCCTTTCAGAACTTATCTACAGCATTCTATAAAGCTGTATAAAAGCCCCCGATCCGACCTGCAAGATAAGAAAAATAAGTTTTATTATACTCACCCGGGGGTGGTCCAGTCCGATGGGTGTCGCAGGTCCGGGTCCAGTGCCTCCCATCTTCTTGTGATGCCACCTTCCTGCTTGCTTCATGGCTCCCCGGCATTGCGCTCCTGCGCAGGCATACTTTGCCATGTTGAGGGCAGAGCAAAGTACCGCAGTGTGCAGGCGCCGGGAAAGGTGAGAGAGGCCGAGTGCCTGCGCATTGTAGGAATTTTCTCTGCTTTCAACAGGGCAGATAAGTATGCCTGTACAGGAGCGCGATGCTGGGGAGCCTGTGAAGCAAGCAGGAGGTCAGCATAGCAAGAAGATGGGAGGCGCCAGAAACGGACCCGAGAAACCCATCGGACCGGACCGCCCCCCAGGTGAGTATAATAAAACTTATGTTTCTTATATTTCAGGTCGGATTGGGGGCTTATCTACAGCATTATAGAATGCTGTAGATAAGCCCTGAAAGGTAGTGGCCGCATCTTATATCGACCAAAACTGCTGACAAGTTCCCTTTAAAGAAATAGTAGTAGACACCATCAAAGTGGCATCAATTTCACCACAGTATAGTTACAAACCCAACCAGGAGTTTACAAATTTCAAAACATAAAGGCTAGACACCACTAAAGTGTCATCAATTTCACGACAGTAGAAATAGTATAATAGGGACTAACAGGTCTTCAACGGCACCCAACTCAGCAGTTGAACACCCAACCAGGGTGTTCACATTTCAAAAAATTATTGGCAGACACGACCAAAGTGGCATCAATTTCACGAGAGTAGAAAAAGTATAATAGGGACTGACAGGTCTTCCACTACACCCAACCTAGCAGATGGACAGCCAACCAGGAGTGTTCATATTTCCAAAAATTATTGAAAGACAAAACCAAAGTGGCAAAAATTTCATCACAGTAGAAATAGTATAATAGGGACCGACAGGTCTTCCAGTACACTCAATACAGCAGATGGACAATTGGACACCCAACCAGGAGTATTCAAATTTCAAAAAATGAGAACCATACACCACAAAAGTGACATACAATTCACGAGAATAGAAATAGTGTAGTAGGGACCGACACATCTTCCACTACAGCCAACCCATCAGATGTAGACCAACCATGACTGTTCACATTTCCACAAATTTGTGTTAACATCTGCAGCAGTAGCAGCAACAGCAGGCACTGAAGCCGCACTGAAGCCACACTAAAGCTATCACAGAGTGCAGTTAAGCAAGATTAATGCAGCATACTAAAACATGTAACATCACCTGGTCTGTACAGTCTTCAATTGGAATGCAAACGTCCTTGGAGATCCATGACTTGTTAATCTTTATGAAAGTTAGGTGGTTTACACTTTAAGGAGACAGCCGGCTGCGCTTATCCGTCAGGACACCACCAGCAGCCCTAAAGACACGTTCTGAGAGGACACTGGCTGCCAGGCATGATAAAACGTCCAAGGCTTGCGATATGCAAATTGCCTCTTCAAAGAAAAAGGGGACTTGACCTCTATAGCGCCGCCTGTTGGAAGTAGCAATGAGGCAAGCTTAGGCCATTCATCCATTTTGGAAGGCCAAAATGTGAAAGAGTCCAAGCCCTCCCTTATGATAGTGATATTCAGTTATAGATACTCCTAAACCATCCTCTCCATTTGTTCACCATGTATAAGACTTGAACTCTGGTGCTGAAAAGAAGGTGTCAAAGGACTCATAGAAATTGATTCTTCCACTTACACTACTGCTGCTGTTGCTAATATTTTAGCATTGATGAATTGACGTGTCGGGGGCTGGAAGTCTAGAGCTGCCAACTGTGTGCTTCACTGCTGTCTTGGGGAAAAGCTCTCTTAAGTTTGTGTAAAAGCGTGTTTCGATACTCCAGCATTCATGAGTCCCTTTCCAGGGTGAGAAGCATCTGGCAAAATTTGATTTTATAACGTGGATCCAGCAGAGTCGCAACCCAGTAGTCAGCACTATTTCTAATCATAACTATACGGGGATCATGTTGCAGATAGTGCAGCAAGAAGGCACTCATATGTCAAGCTCTACAATGAGGTCCAAGCCCATGATGTGTTGGTGGATGGATAACGCTGATGCTTGTTTCCTCCATCCCCTCCCGCCAACCACAAACAACATAGAGGGAGGATTATCCTCTTCATCTCCTGACAGTTGCTTGCCTTTCACCTTTTACTTCTCCATTTGTTCCTCAGATCTTGCACCTTCACTTACAGTTTGTCTGTTATCATCAGCCCCCCTCGAACACAATAATCCACTCTCCCTTGGCTCCCGCCTGTGTGACATCAGTCTGAAACTTTGAGACAATGTTATAACTTCCGCAGTCATTGGTGGTGAATAGTGATGAGCGAACGCGATCACCACTACTCGTTACTCGACCGAACATCACGGTACTCGTCATATTCGGCGAGCAGTGAGCATTTCCGGGATTATTCGTCAGGTACTGAGGTCTCCACCCACCATTTTTGGCGGACTTTAGAGACCCAATCACGCTGCAGGGAATGTCTGCCAGGCTATGAAACGCCACAGCCATCTTTGTTGTGATCGTGCAGTGATTGGCTTGGCCACACAGCATCATCACTAGAGATGAGCGGTGTTCGAATCGAACTGTTCGCCAATTTCAAATTCGAGCTGTTTTGGGCGGTGTTCGAGCCGTTCGACGAACCCGAACGATTTGGAAAAGATCCGGCTGTTCGAGGTTATGTTCGATACTGTTCATGCACCAAAATCGTAACTGGATTTTTTTCTCAGTAATGCTGAGAATCAATGTTAATACACAGTTTGAGTGTACAGCGGAGTGGGGGGAGGGGCATGGGATGGATCTCTGCAGAAATAATGAAGATCTCCATTTTTTTTCTCTTTCCCGCATTTCCAGTGGGCGGTGCAGTCTGTCAGCCTATCAGCAGCGCACACACGGAGCGAATTTTTTTTTCACACAAGCAAGGGCATGTGTCATTGGCTGTGTATGTCACATGTCCTTGCCCTATAAGACCCAGCCATCTTCCCCATAGCCACCATTTCTCACTGCTGCAGCTCAGTGTTAGATGGCACTGCTGCTGCTGTGAGCGCTATCTTGTGCAGCAGCAAATTGGAAGAGAAATTTCACTAAAAGCGACAGAAAGGTTTAGGGAGTAGGGAGTGGGACTAGTTTTAATTGCAGCCCTTTTGAGGGCTAGGTTACAGCAGTTCCTAGCACTTTTAGCAGGCAGGTCTGTGCTCTTAATAAATAGACAGATATGTTGGGAGTAGTGACTATTTGTAATTGCAGCCCTTTTGAGGGCTAGGTTACATCAGTTCCTATCACTTTTTGCCAGCTCCTCCAGCGTTCAAATAACTACGAATTTTGAGCTGCATCTTGCCTGGAGAATAATTGTGGGCATAGTAGCAGTGTGTGGTACTCATTCTATTAGGCCATCTATACAAAGCTCCACCAGCGTTCAAATAAAAAAGAATTTATAGCTGCTTCTTGCCTGTAGAATAATTGTGGGCATAGTAGCAGTGTGTGGTACTCATTCTATTAGGCCATCTATGCAAAGCTCCACCAGTGTTCAAATAAAAAAGAATTTTTAGCTGCATCTTGCCTGTAGAATAATTGTGGGCATAGTAGCAGTGTGTGGTACTCATTCTATTAGGCCATCTATACAAAGCTCCACCAGTGTTCAAATAAAAAGAATTTTTAGCTGCATCTTGCTTGTAGAATAATTGTGGGCATAGTAGCAGTGTGTGGTACTCATTCTATTAGGCCATCTATACTAAGCTCCAACACCTGTGTATCTAATAAAATTGTTTTACTGCTTCTAACCCAGCCAATCCTATTGGGCTAGTACCACAAATTGGCCACTCAGCTCTGCTCGGTTTCCATCCATCGTTTTTTGTGCAAACAACTTCAGAGTTGTCAATTAGTTAACCACCCAAATGAGTGGCAAAAGGCCTGCTGCTGGTGGAAAGGGTAATAGGCGTGTTGGGAAGGGAAAAAAAGGTTGTGTCCGTGCGGTAGGTGTTAAAGCACCAGTAACATCTGCAGAAGAAAGACCATCTTCCAGCCAAACTAAGATGTCTACTTCTTTTAGTGGACAATGTGATAGATCCCTTTCTTACAGCCACGCCCATCGCTACAAATTCCAGATGAGGCACAAAAACAGCAGGTGCTTCAACAGATATCAAGTCGGCTCTCCTCCACTTCAACTTCAACATCACAAATACTCCAGTCCTCAGAGGTGTCACCCCAATCGCACTTGCTTCCTCACAGCTCCCAAGTCTCCAGTTGCCCGTCTGAGTATGGGGTAGAACAGATGGTTGAGTCTGCAGAGCAGTTTACTCATACTATAGCCTGGGGATCAGAGGTCGTCTCCAGAGCTTCTGTGAACCCAGACGAGGAAATGATCTGCACTGATGCCAAGAATCTTTCTGAGTTGGATCCAGGACCAGATGTTTCTGAGCATAATGTAGACCCTCGTTCCCAAACTGTAACTCCTGTTGGTGGAGACAATGAGGAAGACGATGATGAGACTCAAATACTTGATTTCAGCGACACCTTGAGTTCTGTGTCAACCCACAGTCAGCCAGTCGATGAGGTCAGCAGAGGAGGTGGAGGAGGATTCTAGTGATGACGAGGTCAGGTTGCGCCTTCCTGGACAGAGACGTAGTACTGGAAGCACGTCACCAAGTGCATCATCAACCACAACTCTGCCTCTGACCACAAGTCAAGGTGGCTCTTCAGGTCGCATGGGTTCCAAGCCTTGCATAGCCTGGGCATTTTTTCAGATCGATAAGGATGACCCAACTCGTGTTATCTGTAACATTTGTGACCAAAAGCTAAGTAGAGGCCAACAAATCCATAGTTTGAGTACTTCATGCATGAACTGTCACATGGATATGAAGCATAAGTTGCAGTGGCAAGCTCACTGTGCTACAATGCGGCCTAGCGTACCGGGCCAACCACCGTCTGCCCCATCTTGTGCATCCGCGACCGCGGCCTCTTCATCCTCTGTGACTGGGGGGACAGCAGTCAGAACTGTTTTGAGACTCAGACCTGGCACCTCTTTACCCGCAACATCCAGTCTGAATGGCAGGTCATCATTTCATTTGGAAGTGGAAACACCAGCTGGTGTTGAGCGCTCTCCGACATCGAGAGCACCAACTTTGGATCAAGGCAACCTAAGTTTTGCACCTGCATCTTCCTCACAGACCGTCAGTTGTCCGGGGACACCCTACTCAACCCCGTCTACGCACAACAGCCAGCTCTCGGTCCCTCTGATGTGGACAAGTTAAAGACCATTTCCTATTAGCCATGAGAAAGCAAAGAGGTTGAATTTAACCATCTGCAAGCTCTTGGCTACAGAAATGCTGCCTTTCCGCCAAGTGGACACAGAGGATTTTCGAGACCTTATGTCCGTCGCAGTGCCCCAGAACCAGATGCCCAGTCGGCACTACTTCTCAAAGAAAGGCGTGCCTGCGCTCCACCAGCATGTCGCATACAACATCACCGCTTCTTTGAGAAACTCAGTGTGTGACAGGGTGCATTTCACCACAGACACTTGGACAAGTAGGCATGGACAGGGGCGTTACATGTCGCTGACTGGGCACTGGGTAACTATGGTGACAGGAGGACAGGGGGCTGCTGTCCAAGTCTTGCCGTCCCCACGAGTTGTGCGTCAATACTCTTTATCTTGAAGTTCCTCCACTGCTTCTGCCTCCTCAACCTCCTCTCGGTCCTCCACCTGCACCCAATGCCTGTCAGGTCACACCACCGGCTTTCTAACTGCGCAGAAGGGATCCTGCACACCTCCTTGCTATGCTGGCAGCAGGGCTCAACGTCATCATGTGGTGTTTTCGTTGAAATGTCTGGGAAATGTGAGTCACACAGCTGAGGAGTTGTGGTCAGCTCTGGAGAACCAGTTTCATGAATGGTTATCTCCACTGGACCTGCAACCAGGGAAGGCCGTGTGCGACAATGCAGCAAACCTGGGTGCGGCCCTTCTCTGGGGCAATGTCACACATGTGCCTTGTATGGCTCACATGTTGAACCTGGTTGTCCAGCAATTTTTAGCCCACTATCCGGGCTACACGGCCGTCTGCAGAGGGCACGGTCGCTGTGTGTGCACTTCCGCCGTTCGCATCTCGCAGCTCAGCGACTTACATCTCTACAGAAGTTGTTGGGCCTGCCACTTCACCGGCTAAAATGCGATGTGCCAACATGGTGGAATTCAACTCTGCACATGTTGCAGCTACTGTGGCAGCACCGACAAGTCCTGGTGCAATACATTCTGACTTATAGCCTGGGCCAACGAGATCCAGAGGTGGGGCAAAATCACGCTGGAGGAGTGGTCTCAGATCAGGGACCTATGCACCCTTCTGCACAGTTTTGAAATGGGGTGGGAACTATAAGGAATTTGCTTGTTTAAGAGAAAACCTAATACTAACAAATGGGGAGGTTTGTAGTTGTTTAAAAAGAATTCTAAATCGTACCAGGCTGGAGGGTCTTTATGAGGCCGCCAAAAACAGCTCTGTTTGATCAGATTAGCAGAGTAATAAGCCGAAATGTTCCGTAGTCCAGCTCCACCATAAATTTTTTGATTATAAAGAACATTTTGAGCCACTCTGGCTTTCTTCCTACCCAAAATAAAACGATTGAGTGAGCTTTGCAAACTGGTAAGGAATGAGGAGGAGATTTTCAAGCATGTATTTTTCAATATGAGAGAGACCACGGCAGACCACCAATCAATAGAGTGCGATTATGATCATTGTTGTGCCGACATCACGGATAACTTTAGTTGGAGACTTGATGGTAGGCGTCCGAGTTTTTTAAATCAATACAATTCCTCCAAATCACACAGTATCTATCAACATCAGCCGGTGAGATGGCAATCATATGCTTCACGCTGTTAAGGAGGGAGATCTGCGCAAACCATTCCTCCACAGTGGGTGGGTCTATGCTTTTCCAGTGTCGTGGAATGACATTCTTAGCCACCTGTATTAGGTAGCCTATTGATGAGCTTTTATAACTGCGTTTACTTATTGGTAACATTGATAAAAGTAGGGCTTATTAGGGATAGTCCAACCAGTTATTTTCTCAATCATGGGAACTACCTTTGCCCAAAATGCATTTATTATAGAGCATGCCCACCATATGTGTGACATTGTCCTTTCCCTCTCCCCACATCTCCAACATCTATCTGAGACCACTGGATACCATCTGTGAAGGACTGTTGGTACCTAGTACCATCTAGAGATAATTTTGAAGGAGGTTTCCTGAGCTTTGGACCCTATTGAGGTTTTATGTGTTAGGAAGAAACATTTATCCCATTGTGAGTCACAGAAGGACTTCCCAGTTCTCTTTCCCATGCACTGCAGAATCCTGACCTATTGTCAGTTACCTGGGCAATGAGGATATTATACAGTAGGGAGATGGAGTGTGTAGGGGGTGACAATAATAGGCTCAATTTTTCAAAGTTTGTGAGATCTCTATGTAGATGTGTGCGCTTCTTCACAGTTGAATAGAAGTGTTGTTACTGGCTATATTAAAAATTTGCCTTCGGGGAAGTGGCACTTCCCTGTAACAAGTCATTGAGCGGGAGCAGCAAAGTATTGGAGATTACATGAGAAAATAATGGTGGGAAATCTGGATTATCTGAAATCGGGAGCAAAGGGCCCTGGGGGTCGATTGAGGATAAGCTTTTTTTTGGGGATCTCAAAGCCAAAGCAGTGGCATAAGTACTATATGACATGAGGCCAAGAGAGGGGACAATTAAATGGGCGCACCATGGGAGAGTGCTAAGAGCTTTAAGACAAATGGATTGAGCTATTTTGACCCACAATTTCCCTCCGAATGATGGAAGAAGTCGAGGATTCTAGCATGTACTGCTGCCACGTAATACCTTCTACAATCCGGAAGGCTAAGGCCCCCCCTTTTGTTTGTGTCTGATCAGAACATCCCCACGAATGCGTGGATGCCCTCTTGCCCAGATAAATTTGCAAAAGCTAATGCGTAGTCTTTTCCAAAAATTTGAGGGAATTCCCACGGAATGGTTTGGAAGAGGTATAAGAGTTTAGGTAGGACGTTCATTTTTAGCATATTTATTATGCCGAACCTGGAAAAATCCTTCACCGCCCAAGAAGTAAGATCTCCATGGAGTTGTTCAATAAAGGGCCCAAAATTAAGAAAAAATAGACGGGAGAGGTCTCTATGAATACGAATTCCTAAGTATTTGATACCCTGTGAGGGCCAGGCAAAGGGAAAGTTGGACTGGATGGAATCCTGTATGGATTTGGGGAGGGAAACATCGAGGGCCTCAGACTTCGCTGCATTGATTTTAAAATTTGACCATGTACCAAAGTGATCTATTTCAGCCATAACAGCAGTGATGGATATATGTGGTTGAGTGATATATACTAGGACATCATTCATCAGCAAATGCAGAGCACTGGTTGCCTCCCACCTCAATCCCCCTAATATTGGGGTTATCGTGAATTGATGAGAGCTGGTGCTCCATCACTAGGATGTATAAGAGAGGGGACAGAGGACATCCCTGCCTTGTCCCATTGGTGATTATGAAAGGTGATGATAATGTTCCATTTATCTTCAGCCTAGCTGACGGATTGCGATACAGGGCCATGATTTTGGCTATAAAAGGGTCCCCTACCTCAAACTTTTTAAGAGAATAATATATGGCGTGCCAGGAGACTCTATGGAATGCTTTCTCAGCATCCAACGAGAGTATCTAACTACAAATTTTTAACTGCATCTAGCCCAGACAATAATTTTGGGCCTAGTAGCAGTGTCTGCTAGTCAGCGGATTAACCCAGCTGTTAAGCAAGCCACACCACCTGTACTTTGGACACTTAATTTTTTCAAAGGAAATGCTTCGGGCCCCCGGGACACTCAGTGAAGAACATCGGGGAGGCACCCCAAGGCACAGGGGCTGTGACTGGCGGTAGGACGCCCTGCGGTGGACCGTCAAGCTCGATCCTTATAAAAGCTTTTTAACTGCAGCAGCTTTACTGGACGCTACTGGAGCTGGAATTACCGTGGCTGCTTGCATGAGACTTGCCCTTCAATAGATCCTTGTAAAAGGATTTAAAGTGTACTTATTCAAATTAGAGAGACAATTTAAATGAAAAAGATTAGACCTGCCTCCGCCGCAGGGGGGCTCGCTCGACCCACCAGTGGACAGGCACCAGTATTGGTAGAGGGGGGCTGGCCGTCAGGGTCCACCGCAGCTCTGGCACAAACCCGGCGACACGCAGGTCGCACGGGCAGGAACGGACTGGCCGTGTCGGCTTCACACTTTTTTGGTTTTAGAAGGGCATGACATGCCTATATCTGTGTCTCCCCCTCCTTTTACTCCTCCAACTCTTTTCTTTTCGCATGACTATATGTACTTGTCACTTTTCCATGTGTTAGTTGTGTCTTCTGAAGTGTTTGTCAGCTTTTGGACACCTTTGAAGTGTTTTCTATGTGTTTTCTATGTGTTTCTATGTGTTTTTGTTTGCCTGCCATTGGTTTTAACGGTGTTCGACGAACAGTTCGTCGAACACACGGGTGTTCGGCGAACCGAACCGAACTCGAACACTACGGGGGTGGCTCAATACTAATCATCATGTGTTTAAGAGACAAGACGCCGCCCTGCTTGGCACATTCAGCTCCGCATTCAGAGAGTGTAGGGAGAGCGTTTGCCGAGATAGGGTCAGATTTGGCCAATTCTTAGCCAGTGTGGGGTCTACCATCCTAAACTACTCAAATCCTGATAACCCAACAGTCCTGCTAAGTACTAAATCTGGAGTATATCGTTTCCGGTGTTAGGCAGGCAGGGAAGTGAACGTCGTCACTCTATACACATCAGTGCAAGGCCTGTGCGTATATAGATCATCGAATACATCAAGAGGGTCCATTTCCTTCCTGTGTTCTGGTGCTGCTGCTGCTACCTGTATGATATATTGGCCATATATAGCTAGCCCCAGGTGTAATTGGAATACAGGCCACATATTTTTCTGTGTGGTATCTCCATGCCAGATCATATCTGTGCGTGCTCAAAGTGTTGCCAGTGTACGGCAATTTTTTTCTTTAGCCCTGGGTGTGATTTCACGTAAAAACACCAGTACTTCAAAAAAAAAAAAGGGCACAAATTTGTGTTACTGGTATCTCCGTGCCAGCTCATATTTGTGCGTGCTGAACGTGTGGCCAGTGTTCGGCAATATTTTTTCGGAGCCCTGTGTGTCTTTTCAGTAAAAACACCAGTACTTTTTATAAAAAAAAAGGTGCACAAATTAGTGGTACTGTTATTTCCATCGCAGCTCATATCTGTGCCTGCTCAAAGTGTGGCCAGTGTACGGCAATATTTTTTCGGAGCCCTGTGTGTATTTTCACGTAAAAACACCAGTACTTTTTATTAAAAAAAGGTGCACAAATTAGTGGTACTGTTATCTCCATGGCAGCTCATATCTGTTCGTGCTCAATGTGTGGCCAGTGTACAGCAATATTTTTTTGGAGCCCTGTGTGTCCTTTCACATAAAAAAAGTACTTTTTATTTTTAAAAAAGGTGCACAAATTAGTGGTACTGCTATCTCTCTTGCAGTTCATATCTGTGCGTGCTCAACGTGTAGCCAGTGTACGGCAATATTTTTTCGGAGCCCTTTGTGTCTTTTCATGTAAAGACACCAGTACTTTTTATTAAAAAAGAAGGGGCACAAATTAGTGTTACTGTTATTTCCATGGCAGCTCATATCTTTGCGTGCTCAAAGTGTGGCCAGTGCACGGCAATATTTCTTCGGAGTCCTGTGTGTTGTGAACGCTCTGGATCTGACTTCGGAGTTTGGGCTCTCTCTGGTGGCTGCTGATAGTAATGAAGCTGCTTTGGTTGACAGAGGTTCATCAGCTGGGAGCGAAGATTGTTGTGAATACCTTGGAGGCGACTTCTGAGCTGGGGCTCCCTATGGTGGTTGCTGAGGGTAATGAACTGATTAATGAATGGCCTTCAGCTGGCGCTGAATAGTAGGATATAAGTTGCCTCTTGCTTGGAGCACAGCTTGCTTTCCTGCTCTCATTCAGATAAATGTTTTGCATTTTTTTTTCCTCTGTTGGATTTTTACTGCTGGTTTGCTGCTTGCAGTGGACTGCAGCCTGGTCCCCTTTTGGGGTCTTGCGCTGCAATTTGCTCATTGTGTGTTTGCATTTTTGCTTTGTTCCTTTGTCACTTTTTATTTGCTGTGTTGCTGTGTGTTACACCAGAGATCTGATTTAGGTGGTAGAGATCATGTGATCTCAGATTTTTTTTGTTAATCAGAAGTGTTGGTATTTTTGTCAGGGTTTTTTTGGGTTGCAGTCAGAATTTTTTCCTATACTTTTCTATCTAGACAGATTGGACCCCAGAGTTTGCTCATTTTATTTTCTGTCTGTGTCCGTGTTTTTCTTCTTGTCTAACCGCCATTACATGTTTGGGGGCTTCCTATTTCTTTGGGGATTCTGCTCCGGGGCAGATAGCATTCATCTTTCTGCCTTTAGATGTAGCTATCTCTCCGGCTGTGACGAGGCTCCAGCATCTCTGGTGTATTGCTACTTTGGCTATTTTTTGCAGTTTCTCCTCAGTTACCGAAACCATAACAGTATTACCGGCCATACTGAAAATTATATGGTACTCACAGAAGGGAAAAATAGTAAAAAGGAAAAAGTTTGTTACATTTTTTATTTTCCCTCTTTTTCTCTGGGTGCTGAGGAGGAATTTTTTTTTCTCTCAATGGAGTTTTCACAGTTGTCTGGCTGTGTGGAGCAGCTTGCCACTGAGGTTCAGAGTATTGCTACCTATCTTGCTAGGTTGCCGGTTGTGGAACCTAGGATCCCCATGCCAGATTTATTTTTGGGGGATCGGTCTAAATTTCTGAATTTCAAAAATAACTGTAAGTTGTTTTTTGCCTTAAAGCCTGAGTCCTCAGGGAATGCAGCACAGCAGGTTCAAATTGTCATCTCTCTGCTGCGCGGCGACCCTCAGGATTGGGCTTTTTCCCTGACACCTGGGGATCCTGTTTTGAATGATGTTGATGTATTTTTTTCAGGCCCTGGGGTTATTGTACGATAAACCTAATGTCATTGATCAAGCTGAAAAAACTTGTTGGCATTAAATCAGGATCATGAAGACGCTGAGCTGTACTGTCAGAAATTTCGAAAATGGGCAGTCCTGACCAAATGGAATGATGATAATTTGGCAGCCCTTTTTCGGAAGGGTCTGTCAGAAAATGTAAAGGACGTTATGGTGGGATTCCCTGTTCCCTCTGGTCTCAATGATTCTATGTCTTTGGCTATTCAAATTGACAGACGTTTTCGGGAGCGCAGAGGTATGCGTGAGATAGTGTTGCCTTGTGAGCCAGCTCCTGAGCCCATGCAGTGTGATGGAGTGACTTCTGGGGCTCAGTGTCATGAGTTTCATAAGCGCAATGGGTTATGTTTCTACTGTGGTGACACTACCCATGCTATTCATCTGCCCTAAGCGGGGAAGACGTTTTGCGTGCTCAGTTGTCTTGGGTAGTGTTCAGACTAAATTTCTGTTGACTGTTACCCTGATTTGCTCCCTGTCCACATTTTCGGCTCAGGATTTTGTTGATTCAGGAGCAGCTATTAACCTGATGGATTTTGACTTTGCCAAACGTTGTGGGTTTCCCATGATACCCCTGCGGAAGTCTATTCCTTTACTGGGCATTGATTCTACCCCCTTGGCGGAGAATAAACCCCAGTTTTCTACTCAGGTGATAATGAGGGTTGAACCAGATCATCAGGAGAGTTGCAAATTTCTGGTGTTGCATAATCTGCATGACATTATTGTACTGGGTTTCCCTTTGTTACAGACTCATAATCCTGCTTTGGATTGGAAATCTGTGTCTGTGACCAGTTGGGGCTGCCAATGTGTTAATACTGACACTCCTGTTTTTTCTGCCTCTCCCCAGTCTCAGGATGTCCCTGACTTTTTGACTGATTTTTCTGATGTGTTTAGTGAAAGTAAATCTGCATCCTTACCTCCTCACAGGAGCTATGATTGCGCTATTGAGTTAGTGCCTGGTGGTAAATTTCCTAAAGGTCGCCTTTTTAATTTATCTGTACCTGAACACGATGCTATGCGATCTTATATCAAGGAGTCATTGGAGAAGGGTCATATCAGGCCATCCTCCTCACCCTTGGGCACCGGTTTTTTCTTTGTGGCCAAAAAGGATGGTTCATTGATGCCGTGTATTGATTATCGCCTCCTTAATAAGATCACTGTTAAATATCAATATCCGTTACCTTTGATTTCTGATCTATTTTCCAGAGTGAAAAGTGCTAGTTCTTTTACCAAACTTGACCTCAGGGGTGCGTATAACCTTATTCGCATTAAGCACGGCGATGAATGGAAGACGGCGTTTAATACCCCAGAGGGGCATTTTGAGTACCTAGTGATGCCTTTTGGGCTTACTAATGCCCCTTCCTTCTTCCAATCCTTCATGAATGATATTTTCAGGGATTTTGTGGATAAATTTCTGATTGTTTATTTGGATGAGATCTTGATTTTTTCCAATGACTGGGACTCTCATGTGAAACATGTTCGGACTGTCTTCCAGATTTTGAGAGAGAATGCACTGTATGTGAAGGGATCAAAGTGTCTTTTTGGCGTACAGAAGGTCTCTTTTGTGGGATTCATTTTGTCTCCGTCTGTTATTGAAATGGACCCGGTCAAGGTTCAGGCCATCAGTGATTGGGTCCAGATTACTTCATTGAAGGCTCTTCAGAGATTTTTGGGTTTTGCCAATTTTTATCGTAAATTTATTGGTAATTTCTCCGGTATTGTTAAACCATTGACTCATTTGACCAAAAAGGGTTCCGATGTGGTGAATTTGCCTCCTGAGGCAGTTTCTGCGTTTCAGGAACTTAAGCAGAGATTAATTTCTGCTCCTGTTCTACGGCAGCCTGATGTTTCTCTGCCGTTTCAGGTCTAGGTTGATGCCTCTGAGATTGGGGCAGGTGCCATTTTGTCCCAAAGGGATCCAGATATTTCTAAGAGTAACCCTTGTGCCTTTTTTTCTCGAAAATTTTCTCCAACTGAACATAATTATGACGTGGGTAATCGGGAGTTATTGGCCATGAAATGGGCCTTTGAAGAGTGGAGACATTGGCTGGGAGGAGCCAAACATCAGGTGGTGGTCCTCACGGACCATAAGAACCTGGTTTATCTGGAATCAGCCAAGCGACTTAATCCTAGACAGGCCAGGTGGGCTTTGTTTTTCAAACATTTTAGATTTGTGGTTTCTATTCTTCCGGGCACTAAGAATGTTAAGGCGGATGCCCTCTCGAGAAGTTTCTTTGCGGACTCTCCTGAGTTATCTGATCCTGCTGTTATTTTGAAAGAGGGTGTAGTTCTTTCCGCCATATTGCCCAATTTGAGACTGGCTCTGGAGGGGTGTCAGGAGGATAAACCTGAGCGCTGCCCTGTTGGGAAATTGTTTGTCCCAGGCCAGTGGAAGAAGAGTGTGATGTCTGAGATTCATTGTTCCACGTTGGCTGGTCATCCCAGGATTTTTGATACCAGAGACTTGGTGAGTCGGTCCTTTTGGTGGCCTACTTTGTCTCGTGACGTCAGGGACTTTGTGCCGTCCTGTGGGACTTGCTCTCGTTCCAAGCCTTGCTCTCGCTCTAGGGGTTTGTTAATGCCATTACCTGTGCCCAAGAGGCCATGGACCCATATCTCTATGGATTTTATTTCCGACCTCCCTGTCTCTCAGAGAATGACCGTTATCTGGGTAATCTGTGATAGGTTTTCCAAGATGATACATCTTGTGCCATTACCTAAGTTACAGTCATGGCCAAAAGTTTTGAGAATGACACAAATATTAATTTTTACAAAGTCTACTGCTTCACTTTTTCTAATGGCAATTTGCATATACTCCAGAATGTTATAAAGAGTGATCAGCTTAACAGCAATTACTTGCAAAGTCAATATTTGGCTAGAAAATGAACTTTATCCCCCAAAGCACATTTCAACATCATTGCAGCCCTGCCTTAAAAGGACCAGCTAACCTCTTTTCAGTGATTGCTCCATTAACACAGGTGTGGGTGTTGACGAGGACATGGCTGGAGATCAATCTGTCATGATTAAGTAAGAATGACACCACTGGACACTTTAAAAGGAGGCTGGTGCTTGGCATCATTGTTTCTCTTCTGTTAACCATGGTTATCTTTAAAGAAACATGTGCAGTCATCATTGCAATGCACAAAAATGGCCTGACAGGGAAGAGTATCGCAGCTAGAAAGATTGCACCTCAGTCAACAATCTATCGCATCATCAAGAACTTCAAGGAGAGAGGTTCCATTGTTGCCAAAAAGGCTCCAGGGCGCCCAAGAAAGACCAGCAAGCGCCAGGACCGTCTCTTAAAAGTGTTTCAGCAGTTTCTCCTCAGTTACCGAACCATAACAGTATTACCGGCCATACTGAAAATTATATGGTACTCACAGAAGGGAAAAATAGTAAAAAGGAAAAAGTTGTTACATTTTTTATTTTCCCTCTTTTTCTCTGGGTGCTGAGGAGGAATTTTTTTTTCTCTCAATGGAGTTTTCACAGTTGTCTGGCTGTGTGGAGCAGCTTGCCACTGAGGTTCAGAGTATTGCTACCTATCTTGCTAGGTTGCCGGTTGTGGAACCTAGGATCCCCATGCCAGATTTATTTTTGGGGGATCGGTCTAAATTTCTGAATTTCAAAAATAACTGTAAGTTGTTTTTTGCCTTAAAGCCTGAGTCCTCAGGGAATGCAGCACAGCAGGTTCAAATTGTCATCTCTCTGCTGCGCGGCGACCCTCAGGATTGGGCTTTTTCCCTGACACCTGGGGATCCTGTTTTGAATGATGTTGATGTATTTTTTTCAGGCCCTGGGGTTATTGTACGATAAACCTAATGTCATTGATCAAGCTGAAAAAACTTGTTGGCATTAAATCAGGATCATGAAGACGCTGAGCTGTACTGTCAGAAATTTCGAAAATGGGCAGTCCTGACCAAATGGAATGATGATAATTTGGCAGCCCTTTTTCGGAAGGGTCTGTCAGAAAATGTAAAGGACGTTATGGTGGGATTCCCTGTTCCCTCTGGTCTCAATGATTCTATGTCTTTGGCTATTCAAATTGACAGACGTTTTCGGGAGCGCAGAGGTATGCGTGAGATAGTGTTGCCTTGTGAGCCAGCTCCTGAGCCCATGCAGTGTGATGGAGTGACTTCTGGGCTCAGTGTCATGAGTTTCATAAGCGCAATGGGTTATGTTTCTACTGTGGTGACACTACCCATGCTATTTCCATCTGCCCTAAGCGGGGAAGACGTTTTGCGTGCTCAGTTGTCTTGGGTAGTGTTCAGACTAAATTTCTGTTGACTGTTACCCTGATTTGCTCCCTGTCCACATTTTCGGCTCAGGATTTTGTTGATTCAGGAGCAGCTATTAACCTGATGGATTTTGACTTTGCCAAACGTTGTGGGTTTCCCATGATACCCCTGCGGAAGTCTATTCCTTTACTGGGCATTGATTCTACCCCCTTGGCGGAGAATAAACCCCAGTTTTCTACTCAGGTGATAATGAGGGTTGAACCAGATCATCAGGAGAGTTGCAAATTTCTGGTGTTGCATAATCTGCATGACATTATTGTACTGGGTTTCCCTTTGTTACAGACTCATAATCCTGCTTTGGATTGGAAATCTGTGTCTGTGACCAGTTGGGGCTGCCAATGTGTTAATACTGACACTCCTGTTTTTTCTGCCTCTCCCCAGTCTCAGGATGTCCCTGACTTTTTGACTGATTTTTCTGATGTGTTTAGTGAAAGTAAATCTGCATCCTTACCTCCTCACAGGAGCTATGATTGCGCTATTGAGTTAGTGCCTGGTGGTAAATTTCCTAAAGGTCGCCTTTTTAATTTATCTGTACCTGAACACGATGCTATGCGATCTTATATCAAGGAGTCATTGGAGAAGGGTCATATCAGGCCATCCTCCTCACCCTTGGGCACCGGTTTTTTCTTTGTGGCCAAAAAGGATGGTTCATTGATGCCGTGTATTGATTATCGCCTCCTTAATAAGATCACTGTTAAATATCAATATCCGTTACCTTTGATTTCTGATCTATTTTCCAGAGTGAAAAGTGCTAGTTCTTTTACCAAACTTGACCTCAGGGGTGCGTATAACCTTATTCGCATTAAGCACGGCGATGAATGGAAGACGGCGTTTAATACCCCAGAGGGGCATTTTGAGTACCTAGTGATGCCTTTTGGGCTTACTAATGCCCCTTCCTTCTTCCAATCCTTCATGAATGATATTTTCAGGGATTTTGTGGATAAATTTCTGATTGTTTATTTGGATGAGATCTTGATTTTTTCCAATGACTGGGACTCTCATGTGAAACATGTTCGGACTGTCTTCCAGATTTTGAGAGAGAATGCACTGTATGTGAAGGGATCAAAGTGTCTTTTTGGCGTACAGAAGGTCTCTTTTGTGGGATTCATTTTGTCTCCGTCTGTTATTGAAATGGACCCGGTCAAGGTTCAGGCCATCAGTGATTGGGTCCAGATTACTTCATTGAAGGCTCTTCAGAGATTTTTGGGTTTTGCCAATTTTTATCGTAAATTTATTGGTAATTTCTCCGGTATTGTTAAACCATTGACTCATTTGACCAAAAAGGGTTCCGATGTGGTGAATTTGCCTCCTGAGGCAGTTTCTGCGTTTCAGGAACTTAAGCAGAGATTAATTTCTGCTCCTGTTCTACGGCAGCCTGATGTTTCTCTGCCGTTTCAGGTCTAGGTTGATGCCTCTGAGATTGGGGCAGGTGCCATTTTGTCCCAAAGGGATCCAGATATTTCTAAGAGTAACCCTTGTGCCTTTTTTTCTCGAAAATTTTCTCCAACTGAACATAATTATGACGTGGGTAATCGGGAGTTTTGGCCATGAAATGGGCCTTTGAAGAGTGGAGACATTGGCTGGGAGGAGCCAAACATCAGGTGGTGGTCCTCACGGACCATAAGAACCTGGTTTATCTGGAATCAGCCAAGCGACTTAATCCTAGACAGGCCAGGTGGGCTTTGTTTTTCAAACATTTTAGATTTGTGGTTTCTATTCTTCCGGGCACTAAGAATGTTAAGGCGGATGCCCTCTCGAGAAGTTTCTTTGCGGACTCTCCTGAGTTATCTGATCCTGCTGTTATTTTGAAAGAGGGTGTAGTTCTTTCCGCCATATTGCCCAATTTGAGACTGGCTCTGGAGGGGTGTCAGGAGGATAAACCTGAGCGCTGCCCTGTTGGGAAATTGTTTGTCCCAGACCAGTGGAAGAAGAGTGTGATGTCTGAGATTCATTGTTCCACGTTGGCTGGTCATCCCAGGATTTTTGATACCAGAGACTTGGTGAGTCGGTCCTTTTGGTGGCCTACTTTGTCTCGTGACGTCAGGGACTTTGTGCCGTCCTGTGGGACTTGCTCTCGTTCCAAGCCTTGCTCTCGCTCTAGGGGTTTGTTAATGCCATTACCTGTGCCCAAGAGGCCATGGACCCATATCTCTATGGATTTTATTTCCGACCTCCCTGTCTCTCAGAGAATGACCGTTATCTGGGTAATCTGTGATAGGTTTTCCAAGATGATACATCTTGTGCCATTACCTAAGTTACAGTCATGGCCAAAAGTTTTGAGAATGACACAAATATTAATTTTTACAAAGTCTACTGCTTCACTTTTTCTAATGGCAATTTGCATATACTCCAGAATGTTATAAAGAGTGATCAGCTTAACAGCAATTACTTGCAAAGTCAATATTTGGCTAGAAAATGAACTTTATCCCCCAAAGCACATTTCAACATCATTGCAGCCCTGCCTTAAAAGGACCAGCTAACCTCTTTTCAGTGATTGCTCCATTAACACAGGTGTGGGTGTTGACGAGGACATGGCTGGAGATCAATCTGTCATGATTAAGTAAGAATGACACCACTGGACACTTTAAAAGGAGGCTGGTGCTTGGCATCATTGTTTCTCTTCTGTTAACCATGGTTATCTTTAAAGAAACATGTGCAGTCATCATTGCAATGCACAAAAATGGCCTGACAGGGAAGAGTATCGCAGCTAGAAAGATTGCACCTCAGTCAACAATCTATCGCATCATCAAGAACTTCAAGGAGAGAGGTTCCATTGTTGCCAAAAAGGCTCCAGGGCGCCAAGAAAGACCAGCAAGCGCCAGGACCGTCTCTTAAAAGTGTTTCAGCTGCGGGATCGGGCTACCAGCAGTGCAGAGCTTGCTCAGGAATGGCAGCAGGCAGGTGTGAGTGCATCTGCACGCACTGTGAGGCGGAGACTCTTGGAGCAAGGCCTGGTCACAAGGAGGGCAGCAAAGAAGCCACTTCACTCCAGAAAAAACATCATGGACAGACTGATATTCTGTAAAAGGTACAGGCAGTGGACTGCTGAGGACTGGGGTAAAGTTATTTTCTCTGATGAATCCCCTTTTCGATTGTTTGGGACATCAGGAAAACGCCTCATTCAGAGAAGACAAGGTGAGCGCTACCACCAGTCTTGTCTCATGCCAACTGTTAAGCATCCTGAAACCTGTTGTGAATGGGTTTGAGATGAGTTCTGAGCAGAGGCTTCCTCTGGTGGTTACAAGCGGTGCTGGTCTGTCCAGTGAAGATTGTGAGGACTGGGAATCAGGTGTTACTGACTGGTCTTATATAAGGGAGTCACCTTCCCATCAGGGTTGCCGGTGATCAATTGTTCTGGTCTGAATCCTTGATTCCAGTTTCCCTTGTAGCCTGCTGTGTCGTGTCTGCATCTCCTGCTAACAGATAAGACATTTTCTTCTTTTGTGTTTGTGTATATTTTTGCATTTTGTCCTGCACTTCTGTGGGGGCCTTCAGGGTCCCCTCCGAGGGCTTTTGCCCTCTCAGTTTAGTTCAGCCACTTATGTATGTACTTTTGCTTTTTCCAGTTTTTTCAGTGGCTGCTGTTTTGATTTTGTTACACCAGAGAACTAATTTAGGTGGTAGAGGTCGTGTGATCTCAGGTGTTTTTGAAATTAGTGGTGTTGGTGCTTTTCAGGGTTTTCTGGGATTGCAGTAAGTATCCTTCCTATCCTTTTCTATTTAGTTAGTTTGGGCCCCAGCGTTTGTCCATACTATTTTCGTTCTGTGTCAGTATTTCATCTTGTCTAACCGCCATTACATGTTTGGGGGCTTTCTATTGTCTTTGGGGATCTGCTCCGGGGCAGATAGCTTTCCTATTTCTATCTTTAGGTGTAGTTAGTTTCTCAGGCTGTGACGAGGCGTCTAGGACCAACGTAGGAACGCTCCACGGCTGCCTCTAGTTGTGGTGGTTAGTCAGGGTACTGCAATCTCATAGTTTCCAACTGCTCTGGTGTATTGCCTTTTTTACCTGCACTCCTCAGCTACCAAATCATAACAGTATCACCGGCCTAAACTGAAAATTGTGTGGTACTCACAGAAGGAAAAAATATTGTGAAAGAAAAAAAAAAAAAAAAAAGGTTGTCAGAGTTGTCAGAGATATTTTTCTGTTTGTTGCATTTTTTTTTTTCCCCTCTGTATCTCTGGGTGCTGGGGAGGATCTTTTCTCTCAATGGAGTTTGCACAGTTGTCTGGCCGTGTGGATCAGCTTGCCACTGAGGTTTGGAGTATTGCTACCTATCTTGCTAGGTTGCCTGTTGTGGAACCTAGGATTCCCATGCCAGATTTGTTTTTAGGGGATCGAGCTAAGTTTCAGAATTTCAAAAATAATTGTAAATTGTTTTTTGCCTTAAAATCTAAGTCCTCAGGGAACGCAGCGCAGCAGGTTCAAATTATCATCTCTCTCCTGCGCGGTGATCCTCAGGATTGGGCTTTTTCCCTGACACCTGGGGATCCTGTTTTGAGTGATGTTGATGCATTTTTTCAGGCTTTGGGGTTATTGTACGATGAGCCTAATGTCACTGATCAAGCTGAAAAAGCCTTGTTGGCATTAAATCAGGGGCTTGATGACGCTGAGTTATACTGTCAGAGATTCCGTAGGTGGGCAGTCCTGACCAAATGGAATGACGACGCTTTGGCAGCCCTTTTCCGGAAGGGTCTGTCAGATAATGTAAAGGATGTTATGGTGGGATTCCCTGTCCCCTCTGGTCTCAATGATTCTATGTCATTAGCGATTCAAATTGACAGACGTTTGCGTGAGCGGAGAAGTATGCGTGGAATGGTGTTGCCTTGTGAACCAGCTTCTGAACCCATGCAGTGTGGTAGAGTGGTGTCTGGGCACAGCGTCATGAGTTTCGAAAGCGCAATGGGTTATGTTTCTACTGTGGTGATGCCTCTCATGCTATTTCAGTCTGCCCTAAGCGGGGAAGACGTTTTGCACGCTCAGTTGTCTTGGGTAGTGTTCAGACTAAGTTTTTATTAACTGTCACTCTGATATGCTCTCTGTCCTCATTTTCTGCTCAGGCTTTCGTTGAATCTGGAGCAGCTATTAACCTGATGGATTATGATTTTGCTAAACGTTGTGGGTTTCCCTTGATACCCCTACAGAAGTCTATTCCCCTACTGGGGATCGATTCTACCCCTTTGGCTGAGAATAAACCCCAGTTTTCTACTCAGGTGATAATGAGGGTTGAACCTGATCACCAGGAGTGCTGCAAATTTTTGGTTCTGTATAATCTGCATGACATTATCGTGCTGGGTTTCCCTTGGTTACAGTCTCATAATCCTGTTTTGGATTGGAAATCTGTGTCTGTAACCAGTTGGGGCTGCCAATGTGTTAATACCAACACTCCTGTTTTTTCTGCCTCCCCCCAGGCTCAGGATGTTCCTGACTTTTTGATTGATTTTTCTGATGTGTTTAGCGAAAGTAAATCTGCATCCTTGCCTCCCCATAGGAGCTATGACTGCGCTATTGAATTAGTGCCGGGTAGTAAATTCCCTAAGGGTCGCCTTTTTAACTTGTCTGTACCTGAACATGATGCTATGCGGTCTTATATCAAGGAATCATTGCAGAAGGGTCATATCAGACCATCCTCTTCACCCTTAGGTGCCGGTTTTTTCTTTGTGGCCAAAAAGGATGGTTCATTGAGGCCGTGTATTGATTATCGTCTCTTGAACAATATTACTGTGAAATATCAATACCCGTTACCCTTGATTTCTGACCTGTTTTCCAGGGTGAAAAACGCTACTTGGTTTACCAAGCTTGACCTCAGGGGGGCGTATAACCTTATTCGCATTAAGCACGGGGATGAATGGAAGACGGCATTCAATACCCCTGAAGGGCATTTTGAGTACCTGGTGATGCCCTTTGGGCTCACTAATGCTCCTTCCGTCTTCCAGTCCTTCATGAATGACATTTTCAGGGATTTTGTGGACAAATTTCTGATTGTTTATTTGGATGATATCTTGATTTTTTCTAATGACTGGACTCTCATGTGAAACATGTTCGAACTGTATTCCAGATTTTGAGAGAGAATGCTCTGTATGTGAAGGGATCAAAGTGTCTTTTTGGCGTACAGAGGACCTCATTTCTGGGATTCATTTTGTCCCCATCTGTTATTGAAATGGACCCGGTCAAGGTTCAGGCCATCTGTGATTGGGTCCAACCTACTTCATTAAAGGCTCTTCAGAGATTTTTGGGTTTTGCCAATTTTTATCGTAAATTTATTGGTAATTTCTCGGTTATTGTTAAACCATTAACTGATTTGACCAGAAAGGGTTCTGATGTGGTGAATTGGCCTCCTGAGGCAGTCTCTGCATTTCAGGAACTTAAGCAGAGATTCACTTCTGCTCCTGTTCTACGGCAGCCTGATGTTTCTCTGCCATTTCAGGTGGAGGTTGATGCCTCTGAAATTGGGGCAGGTGCCGTTTTGTCCCAAAAAGATCCAGAGACCTCTAAAAGTAACCCTTGTGCCTTTTTCTCTCGAAAATTTTCTCCTACTGAACGTAATTATGACGTGGGTAATCGGGAGTTATTGGCCATGAAGTGGGCTTTTGAAGAGTGGAGACATTGGCTGGAGGGAGCCAAACATCAGGTGGTGGTCCTTACGGACCATAAGAATCTGGTCTATCTGGAATCTGCCAAGCGACTCAATCCTAGACAGGCCAGGTGGGCCTTGTTTTTCACACGTTTTAATTTTGTGGTTTCCTTTCTTCCTGGCACTAAGAATGTTAAGGCGGATGCCCTCTCGAGGAGCTTCCTTGCAGACTCTCCTGAGTTGTCTGATCCTTCTGTTATTTTGAAAGAGGGTGTAGTTCTTTCCACCATCTCGCCCAATTTGAGACTTGCTCTGGAGGGGTGTCAGGAGGATAGGCCCGAGCGCTGCCCGGTTGGAAAATTGCTTGTCCCGGATCAGTGGAAAAAGAGTGTGATGTCTGAGATTCATTGTTCCGCATTGGCTGGGCATCCCGGAATTTTTGGTACCAGAGACTTGGTTAGTCGGTCCTTTTGGTGGCCTACCTTGTCTCGTGATGTCAGGGAATTTGTGCAGTCCTGCGGGACTTGCTCTCGCTCCAAGCCTTGCTCTCGCTCTAGTGGTTTGTTGATGCCATTGCCTGTGCCCAAGAGACCATGGACCCATATCTCTATGGATTTCATTTCCGACCTTCTTGTTTCTCAGAGAATGACCACCATCTGGGTAATTTGTGATAGGTTTTCCAAAATGATACATCTTGTGCCATTACCTAAGTTGCCTTCCTCCTCTGAATTGGTGCCGTTGTTCCTTCAGCACGTGGTTCGTTTACACGGCATTCCTGAGAACATTGTGTCTGACAGAGGAGTCCAGTTTGTTTCCAGATTTTGGAGGACTTTTTGTTCTAAACTGGGTGTTCAATTGTCTTTCTCCTCGGCATTTCATCCTCAGACCAATGGTCAAACTGAGAGAACAAACCAGACATTGGAGACTTATCTAAGATGCTTTGTGTCTGCTGATCAGGATGACTGGGTCTCTTTTTTGCCTTTGGCTGAGTTTGCTCTTAATAATAGGGCTAGCTCTGCCACTTTGATGTCTCCGTTTTTCTGTAATTCTGGGTTTCACCCTCGATTTTCTTCAGGACAGACGGAGGCTTCTGTCTGTCCAGGTGTTGACTCTGTTGTGGAGCGTATGCAACAGATTTGGGACCAGG
>JARQOD010006784.1:0-41476 GCA_033576555.1 Oophaga sylvatica | reverse complement strand
CACATCAGGGGCTCTCCAAATGTGACATGGCGTCTGATCTCAATTCCAGCCAATTCTGCGTTGAAAAAGTCAAACGGTGCTCCTTCACTTCTCAGCTCTGCCATGCGTCCAAACAGTAGTTTATCCCCACATATGGGGTATCAGCGTACTCTGGACCCCAAGAGTTATTGTGCAATTTGTCCTATTTCTTCTGTTACCCTTGGGAAAATAAAAAACTGGGGGCGAAAATATCATTTTTGTACAAAAAAAATAATTTTTTTTTGTTTTTACGGCTGTACATTATAAACTTCTGTGTAGCACTTGGGGCTTCATAGCGCTCACCACACATCTAGATAAGTTCCTTGTGGGGTCTATTTTCCAAAATGGGGTCACTTGTTGGGGATTTCCACTGTTTAGGCTCATCAGGGGCTCTCCAAATGCGACATGACGCCCCCAGACCATTCCATCAAAGTCTGCAATCCAAAACGTCACTACTTCCCTTCCGAGCCCCAACGTGTACCCATACAGTAGTTTTTCTCCCATATTGGATATCAGCGTACTCAGGACAAATTGGACAACAACTTTTGGGGTCCAATTTCTCCTGTTACCCTTGTAAAAATAAAATATTGGGGCAAAAAAATCATTTTTGCAAAAAAAAAAAAGATTTTTTATTTTTACGGCTGTGCGTTATAAACTTCTGTGAAGCACTTCGGGGTTCAAAGTGCTCACCACACATCTAGACAAGTTCCTTGTGGGGTCTATTTTTCAAAATGGGGTCACTTGTGGGGGGTTTCCACTGTTTAGGCGCATCAGGGCTCTCCAAATGCGACATGACGCCCCCAGACCATTCCATCAAAGTCTGCAATCCAAAACGTCACTACTTCCCTTCCGAGCCCTGACGTGCGCCCATACAGTAGTTTTCTCCCACATATTGGGTATCAGCGTACTCAGGACAAATTGGACAACAACTTTTGGGTCCGATTTCTCCTGTTACCCTTGTGAAAATAAAATATTGGGGGCGAAAAAATCATTTTTGTAAAAAAAAAAGATTTTTTATTTTTACGGCTGTACGTTATAAACTTCTGTGAAGCACTTCGGGGTTCAAAGTGCTCACCACACATCTAGATAAGTTCCTTGTGGGGTCTATTTGCCAAAATGGGGTCACTTGTGGGGGGTTTCCACTGTATAGGTGCATCAGGGGCTCTCCAAATGTGACATGACGCCCCCAGACCATTCCATCAAAGTCTGCAATCCAAAACGTCACTACTTCCCTTCCGAGCCCTGACGTGCGCCCATACAGTAGTTTTCTCCCACATATTGGGTATCAGCGTACTCAGGACAAATTGGACAACAACTTTTGGGTTCCAATTTCTTCTGTTACCCTTGTGAAAATAAAATATTGGGGGCGAAAAAATCATTTTTGTAAAAAAAAAAAAGATTTTTTATTTTACGGCTGTACGTTATAAACTTTAGTGAAACACCTGGGGGTTAAAAGTTCTCACCACACATCTAGATAAGTTCCTTGAGGGGTCTAGTTTCCAAAATGGTGTCATTTATGGGGGTTTCCACTGTTAAGGCAGATCAGGAGCTCTCCAAACACGACATGGCGTCCAGCCAATTCTGCGTTGAAAAACTCAGACGGCGCTCCTTCCCTTCCAAACTCTGCCATGCACCCAAACAGTGGTTTACCCCCACATATGGGGTATCAGCGCACTCAGGACAAATTGCACAATAACTTTTGGAGTCTTGTTACCCTTGGAAAAATAAAAATTGGGGTGAAAAGATCATTTTTGTGGAAAAAATATGATTTTTAAATTTTACGGCTCTACGTTATAAACTTGTGTGAAGCACTTGGGGGTTCAAATTGCTCACCAAAGATCTAGAAAAGTTCCTTAGGGGGTCTAGTTTCCCAAATGGGGTCATTTGTGGGGGTTTCCACTGTTTAGGCACATCAGGGGCTCTCCAAATGCAACATGGCATCCAATCTCAATTCCAGCCAATTTTGGTTGGAAAAAGTCAAATGGTGCTCCTTCGATTCCGAGCTCTGCCGTGCGCCCAAACAGTGGTTCCCCCCCACATATGGGGTATCAGCGTACTCAGGACAAATTGGACAACAACTTATGTGGTTCAATTTCTCCTGTTACCCTTGGGAAAATAAAAAATTAGTGACTAAAAGATAATTTTTGTGGGAAAAAAATAGGATTTTTTATTTTCATGCCCGGGCATTATAAACTTGTGTGAAGCACTTGGGGTTCAAAGTGCTCACCAAAGATCTAGATAAGTTCCTTAGGGGGTCTAGTTTCCAAAATTGGTTCACTTGTGGGGGGTTTCCACTGTTTAGGCTCATCTGGGGCACTGCAAACGGAACATGACCCCCATCAACGTCTGCATTCCAAAACGTTACTACTTCCTTTCCAAGCCCTGCCGTGCACCCAAACAGTTCCCCCCCCCCACATATGGGGTATCAGCGTACTCAGGACAAATTGGACAACAACTTTTGGGGTCCAATTTCCTTGGGAAAATTCAAAAATTTGGGACTAAAAAATCATTTTTGTGGAAAATTGTTTTTTTTTTTTTTTCACACCCAGGCATTATAAGCTTTTGTGAAACACTTGGGGGTTCAAAGTGCTCACAACAGATCTAGATAAGTACCTTAGGGGGTCTAGTTTCCAAAATGGTGTAACTTGTGGGGGTTTCCACTGTTTAGGCGCATCAGGGGCTCTCCAAACACGACATGGCGTCCAATCTCAATTCCCCCCAATTTTAGTTTGAAAAAGTCAAACGGCGCTCCTTCCCTTACGAGCTCTGCCGTGTGCCCAAACAGTGGTTTTCCCCCACATATTGGGTATTGGCGTACTCAGGAGAAATTGCATAACAACCTTATCTGTCCATTTTCTCCTTTTACCCTTGTGAAAATAAAAAAAAGTTTGTAAAAGATCATTTTTGTGGCTAAAAAGTTAAATATTCATTTTTTCCTTCCACGTTGCTTTAGTTCCTGTGAAGCACCTGAAGGGTTAATAATCTTCCTGAATGTGGTTTTGAGTACCTTGAGGGGTGCAGTTTTTAGAATGGTGTCACTTTTGGGTATTTTCTGTTATATAGACCCCTCAAAGTGACTTCAAATGTGAGGTGGTCCCTAAAAAAAATGGCTTTGTAAATTTTGTTGTAAAAATGAGAAATCGCTGGTCAACTTTTAACCCTTATAACTTCCTAACAAAAAAAAATTTTGGTTCCAAAATTGTGCTGATGTAAAGTAGACATGTGGGAAATGTTATTTCTTAACTATTTTGTGTGATATATTTCTCTGTTTTAAGGGAATAAAAATTCAAAGTTTGAAAATTGCAAAATTTTAAAAATTTTCGCCATATTTGCGTTTTTTTTCAAAAATAAACGCAAGTTATATCAAAGAAATTTTACTTCTAACGTGAAGTAGAATATGTCACGAGAAAACAATCTCAGAATCGCGAAGATCCGTTGAAGCGTTCCAGAGTTATAACCTCATAAAGAGACAGTGGTCAGAATTGTAAAAATTGGCCCGGTCATTAACGTGCAAACCACCCTTGGGGGTGAAGGGGTTAAAGTGGGGGACTTGGTCTGGTTGTCCTCAAGAAATATTCCTATGAGAGTGGCATCTCCTAAATTTAAGCCTAGGTTCATTGGACCTTATAAGATCATGGAGATTCTTAACCCTGTTTCTTTTCGTTTGCTTCTTCCAGGGACATTTAAGATCCATAACGTGTTCCACAAGTCCTTGTTGAAGAGGTTTGTTGAGCCAGTGGTTCCTACTACTGTGCCTCCTGACCCTGTTTTGGTTGAGGGCAATCTGGAGTATGTGGTTGAGAAAATATTGAATTCTCGTTTTTCTAGACGGAAACTCCAGTATTTGGTTAAATGGAGAGATTATGGTCAGGAAGACAATTCTTGGGTGTTTGCTTCGGACATCCATGCTAGGAGACTCATCCGTGCGTATCATAGAACTCATCCTGACCGACCTGGTTGCTCAAATGAGGGTTCGGTTACCCCTCCTCAAGGGGGGGGTACTGTTGTGAATAGGCTGGAAATGAGTTCTGAGCAGAAGCTCCCTCTGGTGGTTACAAACGGTACTGGACTGTCCAGTGAAGATTGTGAGGATTGGGAATCAGGTGTTACTGACTGGTCTTATATAAGGGAGTCACCTTCCCATCAGGGTTGCCGGTGATCAATTGTTCTGGTCTCAATCCTTGATTCCTGTTTCCTTGGTAGCCTGCTGTGTCGTGTCTGAATCTCCTGCTAACAAATAAGACATTTTCTTCTTTTTGTTTTTGTGCTTGATTTTTGCATTTTGTCCTGCACTTCTGTGGGGGCCTTCAGGGTCCCCTCTGGGGGCTTTTGCCTCTCAGTTCAGTTCAGCCACTGATGTTTGTACATTTGCTTTTTCCAGTTTTTTCAGTGGCTGCTGTTTTGTTTTTGGTTACACCAGAGAACTAATTTAGGTGGTAGAGGTCGTGTGATCTCAGGTGTTTTTGAAATTAGTAGAGTTGGTGCTTTTCAGGGTTTTTTGGGATTGCAGTAAGTGCCCTTCCTATCCTTTTCTATTTAGTAAGTTTGGGCCCCAACGTTTGCTCATACTATTTTCTGTCTGTGTCAGTATTTCTTCTTGTCTAACCGCCATTACATGTTTGGGGGCTTTCTATGTTCTTTGGGGATCTGCTCCGGGGCAGATAGCTTTCCTCTTTCTATCTTTAGGTGTAGTTAGTTTCTCAGGCTGTGACGAGGCGTCTAGGACCAACGTAGGAACGCTCCACGGCTGCCTCTAGTTGTGGTGGTTAGTCAGGGTACTGCAATCTCATAGTTTCCAACTGCTCTGGTGTATTTCCTTTTTTGCCTGCTCTCCTCAGCTACCAAATCATAACAGGGTGTATAATTGCTCCAGCTTCTGGAAGCGCCGATCCAGATCCGCATTGGTAGGTAGGGCTTTTAGATGTGCCTGCCAGTCCCAGCTTGATCCCTCATCTCCCTCAGAGTCAGGGGAAGCAGAGCCAGCAGATGAGCAGGACTGAGGAGCATTCCCTCCGACCCTCTGCTTCAGTGGTTTAAGAGAGGGGGGGGTCTGCAGTAAAAACTCCAGGGGGGTCTGTCCAGACAGGGCCTCCACACTCCTATCCTGCCTGGAGTCATCTGGGGAGGGAGAGCCAGTCACCCCTGCGCCTCCTTCATTAATATGTCCCCTGATGTGAGGGGATGCTGCAGCTGGAGGGGAGCCGTCCTCATGAGCAGGCAAGTCAGCTTTATCAGCATAATGCATAGGCCCCCCGGGACCTCTGATGTCCTCACTATGCCTCCCCTGCTTCATAGCACCCCCTCTACCTGTGAGCTTGTCGCTATCGCTGTGGGGATGCTCCATCACAGGAGACCTCTGCAGGGCCTCCCCCGCTGAGATCACTGAGCTGGAAAGTCTGCTCTCAGCCCCCACCTTCTCCCCTGCTGTAGGAAGCTTCGCGCTCTCTGCTTCAGGGCAGTCTGGCTTCTCCCCAGGCTTCTGTGAGGCCCGTAGGCCTGAATCCCCGGGGTCCCGGAGGTATTTGTGTAAAGTGCCGGCAGCGGCAGCAGCTGCCACAGCTGATCTCAGAGAGCCTTTCTTTATGCCCATGGCCGGCAGATGATGCATAGAAACGCTCAAGAATGCAGATTTATAGCAGGGATTGCAGGAGCTCAGAAGGTCTGCTTCCTATCCCTCCATAGGATAGCCACGCCCCTCCAGGTCAGAAATTAAGGGTAACGGATATTGATATTTCACAGTGATATTGTTCAAGAGACGATAATCAATACACGGCCTTAATGAACCATCCTTTTTGGCCGCAAAGAAAAAACCGGCACCTAAGGGTGAAGAGGATGGTCTGATATGACCCTTCTCCAATGACTCCTTGATATAAGACCGCATAGCGTCATGTTCAGGTACAGACAAGTTAAAAAGGCGACCTTTAGGGAATTTACTACCAGGAACTAATTCAATTGCGCAGTCATAGCTCCTATGGGGGGGCAAGGATGCAGATTTACTTTCGCTAAACACATCAGAAAAATCAGTCAAAAAGTCAGGAACATCCTGAGCCTGGGGGGAGGCAGAAAAAACAGGAGTGTTGGTATTAACACATTGGCAGCCCCAACTGGTTACAGACACAGATTTCCAATCCAAAACAGGATTATGAGACTGTAACCAAGGGAAACCTAGTACGATAATGTCATGCAGATTATACAGCACCAAAAATTTGCAACTCTCCTGATGATCAGGTTCAACCCTCATTATCACCTGAGTAGAGAACTGAGGTTTATTCTCAGCCAAAGGGGTAGAATCGATCCCCAGTAGGGGAATAGACTTCCGTAGGGGTATCAAGCGAAACCCACAACGTTTAGCAAAATCAAAATCCATCAGGTTAATAGCTGCTCCCGAATCAACGAAAGCCTGAGCAGAAAATGTGGACAGGGAGCAAATCAGGGTAACAGTCAACAAAAATTTAGTCTGAACACTACCCAAGACAACTGAGCGTGCAAAACATCTTCCCCGCTTAGGGCAGACTGAAATAGCATGAGAGGCATCACCACAGTAGAAACATAACCCATTGCGTTTTCGAAACTCATGACGCTGTGCCCCAGAAGCCACTCTATCACACTGCATGGACTCAGAAGCTGGTTCACAAGGCAACACTATTCCACGCATACCTCTACGCTCACGCAAACGTCTGTCAATTTGAATCGCTAATGACGTAGAATCATTGAGACCAGAGGGGACAGGGAATCCCACCATAACATCCTTTACATTCTCTGACAGACCCTTCTGAAAAAGGGCTGCCAAAGCATCATCATTCCATTTGGTCAGGACTGCCCACTTTCTGAATTTCTGACAGTACAACTCAGCGTCCTCAAGCCCCTGATTTAATGCCAACAAGGCTTTTTCAGCTTGATCAGTGACATTAGGCTCATCGTACAATAACCCCAGAGCCTGAAAAAATGCATCAACATTACTCAAAACAGGATCCCCAGGTGTCAGGGAAAAAGCCCAATCCTGAGGATCGCCGCGCAGGAGAGAGATGACAATTTGAACCTGCTGTGCTGCATTCCCTGAGGACTTAGATTTCAAGGCAAAAAACAACTTACAGTTATTTTTGAAATTCAGAAATTTAGCTAGATCCCCCAAAAATAAATCTGGCATGGGGATCCTAGGTTCCACAACCGGCAACCTAGCAAGATAGGTAGCAATACTCCGAACTTCAGTGGCAAGCTGATCCACACGGCCAGACAACTGTGCAAACTCCATTGAGAGAAAAAAAAAATCCTCCTCAGCACCCAGAGATACAGAGGGAAAAAAAAAATCTCTGACAACTCTGACAATCTTCTTTCTTTAACACTATTTTTCCCTTCTGTGAGTACCATACAAATATCAGTTTTTGGGCCGGAGATACTGTTATGATTTGGTAGCTGAGGAGAGCAAGCAAAAAAGGAAATACACCAGAGAGGTTGGAATCTATGGGATTGCAGTACCCTGACTAACCACCACAACTAAAGGCAGCCGTGGAGCGTACCTACGTTGGTCCTAGACGCCTCGTCACAGCCTGAGAAGCTAACTACACCTAAAGACAGAAAGAGGAAAACTATCTGCCCCGGAGCAGATCCCCAAAGAACATAGAAAGCCCCCAAACATGTAATGGCGGTTAGACAAGAGGAAATACTGACACAGACAGAAAATAGTATGAGCAAACGTTGGGGCCCAAACTTCCTAAATAGAAAAGGATAGGAAGGACACTTACTGCAATCCCAAAAAACCATGAAAAGTACCAACTCTACTAATTACAAAAACACCTGAGATCACACGACCTCTACCACCTAAATTAGTTCTCTGGTGTAACAAAAACTAAACAGCAGCCACTGAAAAAACTGGAAAAGTGTTATGTTTCGGTAGCTGAGGAGTGCAGGTAAAAAAGGCAATACACCAGAGCAGTTGGAATCTATGAGATTGCAGTACCCTGTAAGGTTCTGTGTACATGTTCCTGAAACTCAGTTTGTTCGTCAGCCATTTTACTTTCTGTCTTGCTGCAGCTATCTTGCCCTCAGTCAAAATGGAGTTTCCAGCTTGCATGTTCCCGCCCTGATTCTCTCCTTTTGCTTCTTAAGCAGCCACAGCTGAGCAATCAGTGCTTCAGAATCTAGCCTGCAGTGAACCTGTGACCTGATTCCTAAAGCCTTGGACCTTGTACTCCAGCTATTCCTACTGAGGAACTCTGAAGCACTTGTGGACTCTGAACCCTGCTCTTTGAAAGACCCACGTTTGCATGGACTTACGGTAACAGAGAAGAAGATCCTGAACCTGTTGTGGAGAGTGATTGCTGAGCTTAGATTACTCTGGCCTGCTGTGTCTCCTGCTTCTGTGTCTGCAAACTGTGTGACTATTTTTGCCAACTTGTATGAAGTAATACAAGACTTTCTATATCAAACCTGTGTCTCATGTATTTTCATCGCACCCAAGCACAAGACGCTATATGAACTGTACCACATACATTACAAGATTCTGAAGCCAAAACGTTAGTGTCTGCTGGGTCTGGAGAGGCTGTAACTGTGGATATCGGATGTCCGGTTGTACTTTCTGTGATGACAGTGGTTGTGACTTCTCACAACCATTCCAGGTGAGCAATTCCCTTAAGTGTTTTTTTTTCTGCAGTGTTACCACAGGTAAACACTATTGTTTTTTTTTTTTTCCTTTTCTCTTTTTTGTCTGCTGTAACTGTGGATATCAGATGTCCGGGTGAACTTTCTGTGATGATAGTGGTTGTGACTTCTCACAACCATTCCAGGTGAGCAGTTCCCTTAATTTTTTTTTCTCTCGCAGTGTTACCACAGGTAAACACTATTGTTTTTTTTTTTTCTCCTCTCCTCTTCTTCCAGTACTCCTGTCTTAAAAGATCTGGAAAATGGAGGCCCGCATAAAGGAACTTTGCGGAGTGACTGATAATATCCTTGCAGATTTGCAGAATATAAAGACCCGTTTTTCAAGCCTACAGGACCTCACTAATCACAATTTGCAAGTGTTTGGACAGACTGCCCAGGATTTGCGAGCCAGGATTGAGGTTCTAGAAGAGCGAGTCCAGGCTCCTGCCGTAGCCCCGAGTTCTGGGATTCCCAAGTTGCCCCCTTTTCGTTTTGGCGGTGAACGTGAGAAATTCAGGGGATTTATTAATCAATGCAATCTTTTTTTTTCTGCACATGCTTCACAATTTCCCACTGAACGATCTAAGGTGCTTACTATAATTATGTTGCTTACCAACAAGGCTTTGATGTGGGCAAACCCTCTGATTGAGACTGAGGATGATTGTTTGAATCACCTTGATGCTTTTATTTCAGCCATGGGGCAGGTGTTTGATGACCCCAATCGAGGTGCAACAGCTGAAGCAGCCATGTTAGCTTTGCGCCAAGGTAAGCACTCGGTAGCTGAATATGCCTTGGAGTTCAGGAGATGGGCCCTTGATACCACCTGGGACAGTTCCGCCAAAAAATCTATTTTTCGAAAGGGGTTATCTCCACTGATTAAGGATGAACTTGCTCGTGCCGACCCTCCCACTGCGTTAGGTGACTTTATTAACTACTGCATCCGTATTGATACTCGTCTGACTGAACGCAGGCAAGAGAGATGGTTCGAAAGCAATCGCACTAACCTTTTCCTACCTTCCTCTCCAGCTAAGGAACCTTTGAGTAGGATTACACGGGAACCTGAACCTGAACCCATGCAGGTAGACTCTTTACAACGACGGGTTAGTGATGCACGCAAGGAACATCGTTTTAAGGAGAATCTATGTTTCTATTGTGGTAAGTCAGGGCACTTCATTATAAACTGCCCCAGCCGTTCTCGTAAGACTACTGCAGCACTCATTCATTGTGAGTGTTGCGAGAGGGGATCTGTCAGGTCCGAGCCTCAGGCTCCAGAGAGATCTGCAGCAACAGATCTTGATTTCTCGGACTTAAACTCCGTTACCTCTGAGGACGTTGACTGTGTAAACGCTGCCATTTTTCAAGTTTCCTCAGCGGTGTCCCAGCTGAGTTGTAAGAAAAACAATTCTCATTGCTTTCTTTCCATCAAACTCTGGGTTGACTCAGCTTGGGTGTCTAGCTCTGCTATGATCGACTCAGGGGCAAGTGGAAATTTTATGGATGTCTCCTTTGCTCTGAAACAGGGAATACGTTCAGTGAAGAAGGCTACTCCAGTACAGATGGAAACTGTGGATGGCTCCCTGCTGACCTCTGGACCAGTGGATCAGGAAACAGAGCCTTTGAGGGTTCTTATGGGTAAAGATCATCAAGAGAAACTGTCCTTTATGCTTATCTCTTCTCCCCACTTTCCCATTATTCTAGGGCTACCATGGCTGCAGGCTCAGAATCCTACCATTAACTGGGAGACCAAGGAATTACACTTTCCAGAGAAACAGATGAGTCCAAAAGTTTCAGCTTGCTCTGTTCCTAAAGGAACCATGTCAGTCCCTGAACTACCAGCTGTATACCAGGACTATGTGGATTTATGTGACAAGAAGAACGCTGACCAGCTTCCTCCTCACCGTCCATATGATTGTCCAATTGAATTATTGCCTGGAGCGGAGATACCTTTTGGTAAGATCTACCCCCTGGCGGGGCCCGAGCTAAAGGCTTTAAAGGATTACATAGACGAAAATCTAGCCAAGGGCTTCATACGCCCCTCTTCATCTCCTGCAGGTGCACCCATCTTCTTTGTAAAGAAGAAAGATGGATCTCTGAGACCATGCGTAGACTATAGGGAACTCAATAAGGTTACTATTAGAAACCGTTATCCATTGCCTTTAATCCCTGAGTTATTGGAGAGAGTGCGACATGCCAAAATTTTCTCTAAACTAGATCTTCGTGGGGCCTATAACTTAGTCCGTATTAGACCTGGGGATGAATGGAAGACTGCATTCAGGTCACGCTATGGACACTTTGAATATCTAGTTATGCCTTTTGTTCTGAGTACCGCCCCAGCCACTTTCCAACACTTGGTGAATGACATCTTCAGGGATCTCCTAGATACATTCGTGGTAATTTATTTGGATGATATTCTAATTTTTTCTAACTCCACAGAGGAACATCATGGACATGTGAGAATGGTCTTGGAACGTCTAAGACAAAATCATCTTTACATCAAACTTGAAAAGTGTGAATTCCATAGGACCGAAATTCAATTTCTGGGGTATGTACTGTCTACACAAGGAATTAGTATGGATGGAAGCAAAACCCAAGCCATCAAGGATTGGCCAAGTCCTACAAATGTGAAGGAGGTACAGCGCTTCATCGGGTTTGCCAACTTCTATAGACGTTTCATTAGAAATTTCTCTGAGGTAGTGTCACCTATCACCCAACTTACCCGGAAAGAGTCTAGGTTCTCCTGGACTCCCCAAGCCCAGGAAGCATTTTCCCGTCTAAAAGATAAATTTACCACTGCACCTATCCTAGTACATCCCAACCCCGAGCTTGCCTTCATAATAGAGGTGGATGCTTCAGACTGTGCCGTTGGAGCTATACTCTCTCAGAGAACAGGTGAGAAGAATGTCTTGCATCCCTGTGCCTTCTTTTCCCAGCAGTTGTCTTCGGCTGAGAGGAACTACGATGTGGGCAATAGAGAGTTGTTGGCCATTATTGCCGCCTTCAAGGAATGGAGACACCTTCTTCAGGGAGCTGCACAGCAAATAGTCGTCCTGACAGACCATCGTAACCTTGAGTTTATCAGGTCGGCTAAGTGCCTGACTCCTCGCCAGGCTCGCTGGAATCTTTTCTTAAACCAATTTAATTTTATCATTTCTTATAGACCAGGATCGCGCAATGGAAAGGCTGATGCACTCTCTAGGATTTACTCAGCAGAGACACGTCCAATTACTCCTCCTAAGACTATTCTTCCTGACTCTAGATTCCTAGGAGTAATTCATAATCAAGACCTACTTAAGGACATCAAGGAAGCATACCATGCGGATTCCTTTTTGGCACAACCCCCAAGGGACGTAAGTCTTGTCTTTAAGAATGGTGTGTGGATTCAGGGACAACGCCTGTATATTCCTGAAACAGTCAGATTGAGAGTATTGCAACTCATTCACGATTCCAAGATAGCTGGGCATAGAGGAATTCTAAAGACACAGGAATTTCTCTCTCGTTTCTTTTGGTGGCCCACTTGCAGGAAGGATGTTTTAAACTATGTCACTTCATGTGAAGTCTGTGCAAGATGCAAAACACCTCGCTCCTCACCAACTGGTCTGTTACAGCCTCTTCCCACCCCGTCCCGCCCGTGGGGATCCATTTCTATGGACTTCATTGTGGAGTTACCAACCTCTCAAGGGAAGAACACCATTCTAGTGGTGGTTGACCGTCTAACAAAGGCAGCTCATTTTATCCCTTGTGTCGGCTTACCCACTGCAAAACAGACATCAGATTTGATGATTAAAGATGTGTTTCGCTTACATGGAGTACCGGATGAGGTTATTTCAGATCGAGGGGTGCAATTCACTTCTAGGTTTTGGCAAAATTTCTGTGCAGCATTGGACATTAAAGTAAACCTTTCTTCTGCTTTTCATCCTCAGACTAATGGACAGACCGAACGAACCAATCAAACCCTGGAGCAGTATCTCCGCTGCTTTATCTGCCACCTACAGGATGATTGGGTGGATCTACTTCCATTAGCTGAGTTCTCGTATAACAACTCTCAGAGTGCCTCCACTAAGCAGTCTCCTTTTTACTCTAATCTAGGTTATCATCCTAACATTCTACCACGATTTCCCATAGAAACGCCTTTACCAGCAGTGGCTGAAAGAATCACGTCTTTACAGGAGAATATGGATCTTCTAAAGGAGAATCTGGAATCGGCTCAGGAAAGGTACAAGAAAGCAGCAGATAAATTTCGTAAACCTGCACCAGCTTTCAAGGTAGGAGACTTGGTCTGGCTGTCAACCAGAAATCTTAAGTTAAGGATTCCATCGTCTAAGTTGGGACATAAGTACATTGGACCCTATAAAATCAGTAAAATTATAAGTGCCGTTGCTTGTCGTCTTCAACTGCCCAGAACTATGAGAATTCACCCTGTCTTTCATGTATCCCTACTAAAGACTGCGACACCCAATACGTTTCCTGGACGTTCTTCTCCTTGCCCTGACCCAGTGCTTGTCGATGGTCAGGAAGAATTTGTGGTGGAAAGGATTTTAGATTCCAGGTTGTATAGAAATCAGTTACAATATCTGATTAAATGGCAGGGCTACCCAGTGGAGGACAACTCATGGGAACCAGTCAATAACGTTAATGCTCCTCGCTTGCTCCGTCAGTTTCATCAGAGGTACCCACACAAGCCTGGCCTGAGGTCATCCGGAGGTTGTCCCTAAGGGGGAGTAATGTAAGGTTCTGTGTACATGTTCCTGAAACTCAGTTTGTTCGTCAGCCATTTTACTTTCTGTCTTGCTGCAGCTATCTTGCCCTCAGTCAAAATGGAGTTTCCAGCTTGCATGTTCCCGCCCTGATTCTCTCCTTTTGCTTCTTAAGCAGCCACAGCTGAGCAATCAGTGCTTCAGAATCTAGCCTGCAGTGAACCTGTGACCTGACTCCTAAAGCCTTGGACCTTGTACTCCAGCTATTCCTACTGAGGAACTCTGAAGCACTTGTGGACTCTGATCCCTGCTCTTTGAAAGACCCACGTTTGCATGGACTTACGGTAACAGAGAAGAAGATCCTGAACCTGTTGTGGAGAGTGATTGCTGAGCTTAGATTACTCTGGCCTGCTGTGTCTCCTGCTTCTGTGTCTGCAAACTGTGTGACTATTTTTGCCAACTTGTATGAAGTAATACAAGACTTTCTATATCAAACCTGTGTCTCATGTATTTTCATCGCACACAAGCACAAGACGCTATATGAACTGTACCACATACATTACATACCCTGACTAACCACCACAACTAGAGGCAGCCGTGGAGCGTTCCTACGCTGGTCCTAGACGCCTCGTCACAGCCTGAGAAACTAACTACACCTAAAGATAGATATAGGAAAGCTATCTGCCCCGGAGCAGAACCCCAAAGATAATAGAAAGCCCCCAAACATGTAATGGCGGTTAGACAAGATGAAATACTGACACAGAAAGAAAATAGTATGAGCAAACGCTGGGGCCCAAACTAACTAAATAGAAAAGGATAGGAAGGGTACTTACTGCAATCCCAGAAAACCCTGAAAAGCACCAACTCTACTAATTTCAAAAATACCTGAGATCACACGACCTCTACCACCTAAATTAGTTCTCTGGTGTAACAAAATCAAAACAGCAGCCACTGAAAAAACTGGAAAAAGCAAAAGTACAAACATCAGTGGCTGAACAAAACTGAGAGGGCAGAAGCCCCCGGAGGGGACCCTGAAGGCCCCCACAGAAGTGCAGGACAAAATGCAAAAATATAGCACAAACACAAAAGAAGAAAATGTCTTATCTGTTAGCAGGAGATGCAGACACGACACAGCAGGCTACAAGGGAAACTGGAATAAAGGATTCAGACCAGAACAATTGATCACCGGCAACCCTGATGGGAAGGTGACTCCCTTATATAAGACCAGTCAGTAATGACGCGCACCACATTGGTGGTACGAGGGCTATGGGGTACTCGGCACCGAGCCCATGGAAGTCTATGGGAGTTGTCACTGGCAGCAGAGCTCGGTCCGTGGCCCTGGCGGTCATGCAATGGGGGAATATTTACAGGGGATTGTAGTTATAGTTCGTGACGCCACCTGTGGTTTCTGATCTGATTGACCAGCGCTGCAGGGTAGATCTCTGAGGGGATGTTATGGCAGCTAGGTGTTAAGTCCCCCACAGGTGGGACTGGTCCCTCAAAGTCTATGGTGGTGATGCAGGTGCAGATAAGAATTCAGTCACACACAATGCAGTCTCTTTCCATACCTTTACTTGTAGATGTTGCAGGTATGTCCCGGGAAGCTGGTCAGGTTGGAGAATGCACATTCAGGGAATTGTTGAGCAGGTTAGAGGCCTCCTTTCTCCTTGTAATGTGTGTGAGTACAAACTTGCATAAAGTCAAGTGCAACTCTTTCTGTAGCAACTACGCCCGGCCAACATTGTGGTGGAGTCTTCTATGTCTCTGATTATCAGATGTTGAGAGAACTAAGTCCTTACTTTTGTCGTGCACTGACTCAAAGTCCCCGTTCTCCCTGACTCCGGTTACGTATCAGCGCTTAGGGCTACCTTCTGCGACTTGTAGTCCAGCAAGCCTCCGGTTTTCTTATTACTAGGCGTGAAGCACTAGCAACGCTTCGGACCCCGGTGTCCGGTTAACTGAGTGAGGGTGATTTGTCCCTTTGTCACTCTTACTTCTCCACTCGCCCTTCGCCCTGCTCTCGCTCTTAACATAAGCACGTGTAGCAAGCGTGCCAAGGTCAGATTTCCTTCAGTGCTCACTGACCTGTTCTCAGTTGGCTCTTTGATATAACTGCTGTAATTCCTTTCCTTCCTTCTTTCTTAGGAACACGGGCAGCTTGTTCTGAGTAGCAGGTTAAGGGGTAGCTCTGACTAGGCTAGGATGATTCTCTTCACCCGTACTAGCCTCCACTTTCTTGTCAGATGAGCTACACAAGCTCTGTGTGGGTTCAGTCTTCTCTCCTCTCCCTCCGTCTGTCTGACTGGAACAGAAACTGATCTGAACTTGGATGGGATGACTCACTCCTGAGCCACCCGGAGCTTGACTGCACTGTCCTAAGACAGGAAACAGACTGCACACTAACTTTCCTACGTCACACTACTAAATAGTCTGATATGCCTCTAGTGGCAATACTGAGAAGTGTGCGTGAGTGAATATCAAGCTTTACAGTTACCTTCCTGTGCATTTTCCAGGAGACATGTGTGCCTTGCGAAGCTGGGCCACACAGTAACACCTGATTCCCAGTCCTCACAATCTTCACTGGACAGACTAGCACCGCTTGTAACCAACAGAGGGAGCCTCTGCTCAGAACTCATCTCAAACTCATTCACAACAGAAAAGGCAAATGAACAAACAACAGAGGCTGAACTAAACTGAGAGGAGCACAAGCCCCGGAGGGGACCCGGCAGACCCCCACAGAAGTGCAGGACAAAATGCAAAAAGCAAGCACAAAAAACAAAAAGAAGAAAATGTCTTATCTGTTAGCAGAAGATGCAGGCACGAAACAGCAGGCTACAAAGTGAACAGGAATCAAAGATGAGACCAGAACAATTGATCACCGGCAACCCTGATGGGAGGGAACCTCCCTTATATAAGACCAGTCAGTAACACCTGATCGCCAATCTTCACAATCTTCATTGGATAGTTCAGTACTGTTTGCAACCACCAGAGGGAGCTTCTGCTCAGAATTCATTTCTAGCACATTCACAACTCCTTTGCTGCCCGCCTGGTTTTGACTTTAACTTTAGCCTGGATTTCTGACCCTTCTACTGCCTGCCGATTTTGTACCTTTGCTGCCCTCCCGGTTTTGACCTTTGGACTTCTGACTACGCATTTGGTCTTCCTTTTTATTTCCTTCCTAGCGTCCTTCCTACTCCGGTTCACTGCTCCTATAGGCAGCTACCCCCTGGGCTTCGCTGTAATTCCAGATCCCTGTATAGGGGTAAAGGGTTTCGGGGTTTCTCGGGGTGCTGTCTTACCTGCAGTTCAGACCTGCAGTGGGCGGACGTCACATTACATCTGGCCCTAAAAAAAAAAACGTTTTTATATATATTCTGGATATATATAAAAGCATTTCCTAACCTGTTCTCTGAATTTTTTTTCCTTCCTCTCCTTTTCTGAGCTGATTCTGTTGCTAAAGCACCTGTGTCCGGCTTCATTGCTCAGTCCTGTGGAGGATCACTCCCATCATCTCCTACTAACATGCTGCACAAGCCACAGTCTGGAGACCTCTGGGAGAACACTGGATGTCAGAAGCCTTCACTCCCTGGACGTCAGCACCTGGGTAGCTCTGGCCATGCCTGCCCACATGCCCAGGTATTGCCCGCTGATGCGGCCAAAGTCCTTTTACCTACTTCTTTGTCTTACCTGAAGAAATCTGTGTGTGTGGAGGCTTATGTGGATAGTGGCTCAGAAGGGAATTTCATAGATCTCCTGGTAGCGAGGAATCTTGGTGTACCACTGTTAAGGCTTAATGCGCCCATTAAAACCACTGCTATTAATGGCACTCCTATCGTCCAGAATGGAGTGGAGTTTGTCACTGAGGAAATATCAATGTCAGTGGGATCGTTACATGCTGAACATGTGTCATAATTTATCATCCGCTGTTATTCTGGGTATGCCATGGTTACGCAAACGTAATCCAGTCATTGACTGGCACTTGGGTGATATCGTGCGCTGGAGCCCAGAGTGTCAGGATAATCGTATATCGCTATCAGTGAACCAAGTTAAAGTCACACCTTCCTTTGTACCCTATGCATTCAGAGATTATGAGGATGTATTTTCTGTATTGGAATCAGAGAAATTACCCCCTCATTGAAAGTATAATTTCCCCATAGACTTAGTACCGGATTCTCTCCTCCCTAAGGGGAGAATATTTAACCTCTCTGGTCCAGAACATCAGGCCATGAAAGACTACATAGCAGACAGTTTGCGAAAAGGGTTTATTAGACCATCCACCTCACCAGTTGAGGCCGGGTTCTTTTTTGTGGAAAAGAAAGATGGTGGTCTCAGACCTTGCATTGATTACTGTGAGTTAAACGTAATCACTGTGAAAAACCAGTATCCGCTTCCACTCATTCCTGATCTTTATAATCAGCTGTTGGGAGCCCGTTGGTTTACTAAACTTGATCTCCGAGGAGCATATAATCTTGTCCGTATAAGAAAGGGAGATGAGTGGAAGACCGCGTTTAACACACCCCTCGGCCACTTTGAGTATCTCGTAATGCCGTTCGGGCTCAGTAATGCACCTGCAGTGTTTCAGAATTTTGTGAACGAGATTTTCAGAGACATTAGTAGTGTTTATGTGGTCGTTTATTTGGATGACATCCTGATTTACTCTTCTGACCTTAGGACGCACTTCCAACACGTCTGCTCTGTCCTCCAGAGACTCAGAGAGCATTCTTTATTCGCCAAACTATAGAAATGTGTCTTCATGATGGAGGAGATACAGTTTCTGGGATATATTTTGTCGGCTAAGGGGTTTCGCATGGATCCGTCTAAAATTCAACCCATTAAGGAATGGGTACAACCCAAGTCTCTAAAGGCACTGCAGCGATTTTTGGGTTTTGCTAACTACTATCGTAAATTTATTAAAGGTTTTTCCGAGATAGCCAAACCACTCACTGATTTGACTCGGAAAGGGGCGGATGTGGTTAACTGGAAGCCTGAAGCACTTCATGCATTTTCTGCCTTAAAGAAATCTTTTTCCTCTAACCTGATATTGGTTTAGCCTGATCTGGACCGCCCCTTTATTGTAGAGGTAGATGCCTCTGAAGTTGGAGTCGGGCAGTGCTATCGCAAGGCACTGCATCCCTCACTCAACTTCATCCGTGTCCCTTCTTTTCCCGAAAATTCTCTTCCACCGAGAGGAATTATGATATAGGTAATCGGGAATTGTTGGCAATCAAATGGGCCTTTGAGGAATGGCGCCACTTCCTTGAAGGTGCCAAACATAAGATCACTGTAATTACTGACCACAAGAACCTGACCTACTTGGAGTCAGCAAAAAGACTGAATCCTAGACAGGCAAGGTGGGCCTTGTTCTTTTCTAGGTTCGATTTTGTTATTACTTTTCGACCGGGTACTAAAAATGTAAGGGCTGATGCCCTTTCTCAAAGTTTTTGCCCCTCACAGGTCGAGGACTCTGAACCGACTCCAATACTAGCCAAGTGAATTGTTATTTCAGCTGTATCCTTGGATCTTCTGGAAGAAATCCGTAGATCCCCAGAACAGGCCCCTGACACTACTCTTCCCCAAAAACTATTTGTCCCGGCCACATTCTGCCTTCAAGTTCTGGAGGAATCACGTGATTCCGTCCTTGCAGGGCATCCAGGCATCAAAAACACCATCAGACTTGTAACTAGGAATTTTTGGTGGCCAACTGTAGTAAGGGACTGTAAGGACTATGTACTGGCCTGTGAAACCTGTGCTCGCGCTAAGTCTCCCCATAATCTCCCTGTTGGGTGGCTCCAGTCCTTGCCTGCCCCTGAGAGTCCTTGGACCCATATCTCCATGGACTTTATTACTGATCTGCCACTCTCAGAAGGGAAGACGTGTATCTGGGTGGTGGTGGATAGATTCAGCAAGCAGTGTCATTTTGTTCCTCTGTCCGGATTACTGTTGTGAATGTGTTAGAAATTAATTCTGAGCAGAAGCTCCCTCTGGTGGTTACAAACAGTACTGAACCATTCAATGAAGATTGGCAATCAGGAGTTACAGACTGGTCTTATATTAGGGAGGTTCCCTCCCATCATGGTTGCCGGAGATCAATTGTTCTTGTCTCAACTGTGGTTCCTGGTTCACTTGGAAGCTTGCTGAGTCTTGCCTCTTCTCCTGCTCTCAGATAAGATATTTTCTGCTTTTTTTTTTTTTGCTTACCATTTGCATATTTCTCTGCATTTCTGTGAGGTTAGCCAGGTCTCCCCGGCCCCCCCGGGGGGCTTGGGCTCCTCTCAGTTCTTCTTGAGCCACTTTTATTTGTTAATTTGCCTTTTCCAGTTTTTTCAGTGGCTGCGGCTTAGTTTTGTTACACCAGAGAACTAATTTAGGTGGTAGAGGTCGTGTGATCTCAGGTGTTTTTGCAATTAGTAGAGTTGGTATTTTTTAGGGTTTTTTTGGATTGCAGTAAGTGTCCTTCCTATCCTTTTCTGTCTAGGAAGATTGGGCCCCAACGTTTGCTCATACTATTTTCTTCTGTGTCTGTATTTCCTCTTGTCTAACCGCCATTACATGTTTGGGGGCTTCCTATGTTCTTTGGGGATCTGCTCCGGGCAGATAGCTTTCCTCTTTCTATCTTTAGGTGTAGTTAACCTCTCAGGCTGTGACGAGGCATCTAGGACCAACGTAGGTACGCTCCATGGCTGCCTTTAGTTGTGGTGGTTAGTCAGGGTACTGCAATCCAGTAGATTCCAACCTCTCTGGTGTATTGCCGTTTTTGCCTGCTCTCCTCAGCTACCAAATCATAACAGATTACCTAATTCCAAGACCCTGAGCAAACTATTCATTACGCATGTTGTGCGATTGCATGGTATTCCTGTGAATATTGTGTCCGATAGGGGCACCCAGTTTGTTTCGAAATTTTGGAGGGCATTCTGTAAACGAATTGGAATGGAATTGTCCTTTTCCTCTGCCTATCACCCTGAAACCAATGGTCAAACCGAACGCAGCAACCAAGCACTTGAGCAGAATCTACGTTATGTCTCTGAGCATCAGTCCGATTGGGTGGAACACCTACCTCTAGCAGAGTTTGCCATGAATAATCAGTACCAGGAGTCCATCAAGACTACCCCTTTCTACTGTAATCATGGGCTGCACCCGCGCTTTGGTTCATTCTCTTCTAGAATGTCAGATGTCCCTGGGGTAGAAAGGACCATAGACCAGTTAAAAACTATCTGGTCAGAAGTCAACATAAACTTGAAAGGGGCTCAGACTACACAGGCTTCGTCTGCTAATAGACGGCGCTCCAAGGGCCCGGACCTGGGAGTTGGGGACAAAGTTTGGCTTTCTACCAGGAATATTAAGCTCAAAGTGCCGTCTGCCAAACTAGGTCCCAGGTTTTTTGGTTCGTATGAAATTATTGAGGTGATTAATCCAGTAGCCTTTCGTCTGAAGCTCCCTCAATCATTTAAACTACCCAATGTATTTCATAAGTCCCTTCTCAAATTGTACCGCTCTCCGATTCGTCCTGTCCAGTCCCCTCCTCCTCCGGTTTTGGTAGGGGGTGCTTTGGAATACTAAGTCCAAAAGATCCTTGATTCCCGTTTAATGAGAGGATCTGTGCAGTATCTGGTGCATTGGAAGGGCTATGGTCCGGAGGAAAGGTCCTGGGTGCCTGCCAGTAACGTCCATGCCTAGTGTTTGATCAGGAAGTTTCATCTCCTTCATCCCAACAAATCAGGTTTTGAGGGTCCAGAGGCTCCTCTTAGAGGGAGGGGTACTGTCACGTCGCCGTTGGATTCAGTGGCTGGTGTTCCTGCCTCGGCCACTGGGAGGCGCCGGACTCCTTCGGCTGGTGGTGCCATTGATAGGAGAGCGGTATCCTCATATGGGTCCACTCCTTTGACGCCGGTCTCTGTCGCTGCGCATCGCCATGTTTTTCCTGTGGGTAATGTAGGTGACAGAGAAGGGGTCCCTGCGCAGGCGTCTGGTGGGCTCAGGCTTCGCTCTTCTGTCAGAGGTGAAGTGGTTGGTGTCAGTCATGCATCACCATCTGGCCTGGTTCTGGGGGCGGTCCAGATGAGGTCATCAGACTGTGAGCCTGTGAGAGGTAGCCATGCCCTTCAAATGCCTTGGAGCCTGGCTTGCAGGCCGCCAGATATAGTCTTGGTTTCCCCAGTGTGCTAGTTTGTTTTTGCTATTGTATCTCTGACCTTTGCCTGGATTCTGACTCTTCTACTGCCTGCCGATTTTGTACCTTTGCTGCCCGCCTGGTTTTGACTTTAACTTTAGCCTGGATTTCTGACCCTTCTACTGCCTGCCGATTTTGTACCTTTGCTGCCCACCTCGTTTTGACTTTACATTTAGCCTGGATTTCTGACCCTTCTACTGCCTGCCGATTTTGTACTTTTACTGCCCTCCCAGTTTTGACCATTGGACTTCTGACTACGCATTTGGTCTCGCTTTTTATTTCCTTCCTAGCGTCCTGTTATGATTTGGTAGCTGAGGAGAGCAGGCAAAAAAGGAAATACACCAGAGCAGTTGGAAACTATGAGATTGCAGTACCCTGACTAACCACCACAACTAGAGGCAGCCGTGGAGCGTTCCTACGTTGGTCCTAGACGCCTCGTCACAGCCTGAGAAACTAACTACACCTAAAGATAGAAAGAGGAAAGCTATCTGCCCCGGAGCAGATCCCCAAAGAACATAGAAAGCCCCCAAACATGTAATGGCGGTTAGACAAGAAGAAAAACTGACACAGACAGAAAATAGTATGAGCAAACGTTGGGGCCCAAACTTACTAAATAGAAAAGGATAGGAAGGGCACTTACTGCAATCCCAAAAAACCCTGAAAAGCACCAACTCTACTAATTTCAAAAACACCTGAGATCACACGACCTCTACCACCTAAATTAGTTCTCTGGTGTAACCAAAAACAAAACAGCAGCCACTGAAAAAAATGGAAAAAGCAAATGTACAAACAACAGTGGCTGAACTGAACTGAGAGGCAAAAGCCCCCAGAGGGGACCCTGAAGGCCCCCACAGAAGTGCAGGACAAAATGCAAAAATCAAGCACAAAAACAAAAAGAAGAAAATGTCTTATCTGTTAGCAGGAGATTCAGACACGACACAGCAGGCTACCAAGGAAACGGGAATCAAGGATTGAGACCAGAACAATTGATCACCGGCAACCCTGATGGGAAGGCGACTCCCTTATATAAGACCAGTCAGTAACACCTGACTCCCAATCCTCACAATCTTCACTGGACAGTCCAGTACCGTTTGTAACCACCAGAGGGAGCTTCTGCTCAGAACTCATTTCCAGCCTATTCACAACAGTACCCCCCCTTGAGGAGGGGTCACCGAACCCTCATTTGAGCAACCAGGTCGGTCAGGATGAGTTCTATGATACGCACGGATGAGTCTCCTAGCATGGATGTCCGAAGCAAACACCCAAGAATTGTCTTCCTGACCATAACCTCTCCATTTAACCAAATACTGGAGTTTCCGTCTAGAAAAACGAGAATTCAATATTTTCTCAACCACATACTCCAGATTGCCCTCAACCAAACAGGGTCAGGACGCACAGTAGTAGGAACCACTGGTTCAACAAACCTCTTCAACAAGGACTTGTGGAACACGTTATGGATCTTAAATGTCCCTGGAAGAAGCAAACGAAAAGAAACAGGGTTAAGAATCTCCATGATCTTATAAGGTCCAATGAACCTAGGCTTAAATTTAAGAGATGCCACTCTCATAGGAATATTTCTTGAGGACAACCAGACCAAGTCCCCCACTTTAAACCGAGGACCATCAGTCCTATGCCGGTTAGCAAACCGCTGGGCCCTCTCCTGAGAGAGGGACAACCTCTCCACTACCTGGTCCCAAATCTGTTGCATACGCTCCACAACAGAGTCAACACCTGGGCAGACAGGAGCCTCCGTCTGTCCAGAAGAAAATCGAGGGTGAAACCCAGAATTACAGAAAAATGGAGACATCAAAGTGGCAGAGCTAGCCCTATTATTAAGAGCAAACTCAGCCAAAGACAAAAAAGAGACCCAGTCATCCTGATCAGCAGACACAAAGCATCTTAGATAAGTCTCCAATGTCTGGTTTGTTCTCTCAGTTTGACCATTGGTCTGAGGATGAAACGCCGAGGAGAAAGACAATTGAACACCAATTTTAGAACAAAAGGTCCTCCAAAATCTGGAAACAAACTGGACTCCTCTGTCAGACACAATGTTCTCAGGAATGCCGTGTAAACGAACCACGTGCTGAAGAAACAAAGGCACCAATTTAGAGGAGGAAGGCAACTTAGGTAATGGCACAAGATGTATCATCTTGGAAAACCTATCGCAAATCACCCAGATGATGGTCATTCTCTGAGAAACAGGGAGGTCGGAAATGAAATCCATAGAGATATGGGTCCATGGTCTCTTGGGCACAGGTAATGGCATCAACAAACCACTAGAACGAGAGCAAGGCTTGGAGCGAGAGCAAGTCCCGCAGGACTGCACAAACTCCCTGACATCACGAGACAAGGTAGGCCACCAAAAGGACCGACCAACCAAGTCCCTGGTACCAAAAATTCCGGGATGACCGGCCAACGCGGAACAATGAATCTCAGACATTACACTCTTTTTCCACTGGTCCGGGACAAACAATTTCCCAACAGGGCAGCGCTCGGGCTTATCCTCCTGGCACCCCTCCAGAGCCAGTCTCAAATTGGGCGAGATGGCGGAAAGAACTACACCCTCTTTCAAAATAACAGAAGGATCAGATAACTCAGGAGAGTCCGCCAGGAAACTCCTCGAGAGGGCAGCCGCCTTAACATTTTTAGTGCCGGGAAGAAATGAAACCACAAAATTAAAATGTGTGAAAAACAAGGCCCACCTGGCCTGTCTAGGATTAAGTCGCTTGGCAGATTCCAGATAAACTAGATTCTTATGGTCAGTAAGGACCACCACCTGATGTTTGGCTCCCTCCAGCCAATGTCTCCACTCTTCAAAAGCCCACTTCATGGCTAATAACTCCCGATTACCCACGTCATAATTACGTTCAGTGGGAGAAAATTTTCGAGAGAAAAAGGCACAAGGGTTACTTTTAGAGGTCTCTGGATCTCTTTGGGACAAAACGGCACCTGCCCCAATTTCAGAGGCATCAACCTCCACCTGAAATGGTAGAGAAACATCAGGCTGCCGTAGAACAGGAGCAGAAGTGAATCTCTGCTTAAGTTCCTGAAATGCAGAGACTGCCTCAGGAGGCCAATTCACCACATCAGAACCCTTCTTGGTCAAATCAGTTAATGGTTTAACAATAACAGAGAAATTACCAATAAATTTACGATAAAAATTGGCAAAACCCAAGAATCTTTGAAGAGCCTTTAATGAAGTAGGTTGGACCCAATCACAGATAGCCTGAACTTTGACCGGGTCCATTTCAATAACAGATGGGGACAAAATGAAACCCAGAAATGAGATCCTCTGAACGCCAAAAAGACACTTTGATCCCTTCACATACAGAGCATTCTCTCTCAAAATCTGGAACACAGTCCGAACATGTTTTACATGAGAGTCCCAGTCATTGGAAAAAATCAAGATATCATCCAAATAAACAATCAGAAATTTATCCACAAAATCCCTGATAATGTCATTCATGAAGGACTGGAAGACAGAAGGAGCATTAGTGAGCCCAAAGGGCATCACAAGGTACTCAAAATGCCCTTCAGGGGTGTAAGGTTCTTTGTCTCTGTTGACATGTTCCTTGAAACTCAGTTTTCCGTCGGCCATTTTGCTTTCGTCTTTCTGCAGCTCTTGCCCTCAGTTAATATGGAGTTTCCAGTTTTCGTGTTCCCGCCCTGATTCTTCCCTCTTGCTTCTTAAGCAGCCTCAGCTGAACAATCAGTGCTCCTGAATCAAGCCTCAGTCAGTCTGTGACCTGACTCCTGGAAGCCTTGGACTTGTACTCCAGCTATTCCCTACTGAGGAACCTTGGAACACTTTTGGACTCTGGAAACCTGCTGTTTGGTGAATCCATGTTTGCAGAGGAATTACGGTACAGAGAAGAGATCCTGAACCTGCTTTGGAGATTTATTGTAGTGCTTGAAGTTACTCTGGCCTGCTGTGTCTCCTGTCGCTGTTCCTGCAAACTGTGTGAACTTTTCAGCATGCTTGTATGAAGTAATACAAGTCATTTCATTTCAACCTATGTCTCCTGTGTTTTCCTCGCACCCAAGCACAAGACGCTATAGGAACTGTACACTATACATGACAAGATTCAGGAGCCAATGTTTAGTGTCTGCTGGGTCTGGGAAAGCCTTGTCTTCTGTGACTGTGGATATCAGATGTCCCTTTAATACCCATATGTGGGGGGGAACCACTGTTTGGGCGCACGGCAGAGCTCGGAATGGAAGGAGCACCATTTGACTTTTTCCAACCAAAATTGGCTGGAATTGAGTTTGGATGCCATGTTGCATTTGGAGAGCCCTGATGTGCCTAAACAGTGGAAACCCCCCACAAATGACCCCATTTGGGAAACTAGACCCCCTAAGGAACTTATCTAGATTTTTGATGAGCAATTTGAACCCCCAAGTGCTTTACACAAGTTTATAACGTAGAGCCGTAAAATTTAAAAATCATATTTTTTCCACAAAAATGATCTTTTCACCCCAATTTTTATTTTTCCAAGGGTAACAAGACTCCAAAAGTTATTGTGCAATTTGTCCTGAGTGCGCTGATACCCCATATGTGGGGGTAAACCTCTGTTTGGGTGCATGGCAGAGTTTGGAAGGGAAGGAGCGCCGTCTGACTTTTTCAATGCAGAATTGGCTGGACGCCATGTCGTGTTTGGAGAGCTCCTGATCTGCCTAAACAGTGGAAACCCCCATAAATGACACCATTTTGGAAACTAGACCCTCAAGGAACTTATCTAGATGTGTGGTGAGAACTTTGAACCCCAGGTGTTTCACTAAAGTTTATAACGTACAGCCGTAAAATAAAAAATCTTTTTTTTTTTTACAAAAATGATTTTTCGCCCCAATATTTTATTTTTACAAGGGTAACAGGAGAAATTGGAACCCAAAAGTTGTTGTCCAATTTGTCCTGAGTACGCTGATACCCAATATGTGGGAGAAAACTACTGTATGGGCGCACGTCAGGGCTCGGAAGGGAAGTAGTGACGTTTTGGATTGCAGACTTTGATGGAATGGTCTGGGGGCGTCATGTCACATTTGGAGAGCCCCTGATGCACCTATACAGTGGAAACCCCCCACAAGTGACCCCATTTTGGCAAATAGACCCCACAAGGAACTTATCTAGATGTGTGGTGAGCACTTTGAACCCCGAAGTGCTTCACAGAAGTTTATAACGTACAGCCGTAAAAATAAAAAATCTTTTTTTTTTTACAAAAATGATTTTTTTGCCCCCAATATTTTATTTTCACAAGGGTAACAGGAGAAATTGGACCCCAAAAGTTGTTGTCCAATTTGTCCTGAGTACGCTGATACCCAATATGTGGGAGAAAACTACTGTATGGGCGCACGTCAGGGCTCGGAAGGGAAGTAGTGACGTTTTGGATTGCAGACTTTGATGGAATGGTCTGGGGCGTCATGTCGCATTTGGAGAGCCCCTGATGCGCCTAAACAGTGGAAACCCCCCACAAGTGACCCATTTTGGAAATTAGACCCCACAAGGAACTTGTACTAGATGTGTGGTGAGCACTTTTGAACCCCGAAGTGCTTCACAGAAGTTTATAACGCACAGCCGTAAAAATAAAAAATCTTTTTTTTTTTTGCAAAAATGATTTTTTTGCCCCAATATTTTATTTTTACAAGGGTAACAGGAGAAATTGGACCCCAAAAGTTGTTGTCCAATTTGTCCTGAGTACGCTGATATCCAATATGTGGGAGAAAACTACTGTATGGGTACACGTTGGGGCTCGGAAGGGAAGTAGTGACGTTTTGGATTGCAGACTTTGATGGAATGGTCTGGGGGCGTCATGTCGCATTTGGAGAGCCCCTGATGCGCCTAAACAGTGGAAATCCCCAACAAGTGACCCCATTTTGGAAAATAGACCCCACAAGGAACTTATCTAGTGTGTGGTGAGCGCTATGAAGCCCAAGTGCTTCACAGAAGTTTATAATGTACAGCCGTAAAAACAAAAAATATTTATTTTTGTACAAAAATGATATTTTCGCCCCAGTTTTTTATTTTCCCAAGGGTAACAGAAGAAATAGGACAAATTGCACAATAACTCTTGGGGTCCAGAGTACGCTGATACCCCATATGTGGGGATAAACTACTGTTTGGACGCATGGCAGAGCTCAGAAGTGAAGGAGCACCGTTTGACTTTTTCAACGCAGAATTGGCTGGAATTGAGATCAGACGCCATGTCACATTTGGAGAGCCCCTGATGTGCCTAAACAGTGGAAACCCCCCAATTCTAACTCCAACCCTAACCCCAACACACCCTAACCCTAGTCCCAACCCTAACCACAAACCTAACCCTAACACACCCCTAATCCCAACTCTAACCCTAATCCTAACTTTAGCGCCAACCCTAACCCTAACTTTAGCCGCAACCCTAACCCTAACCCTAATGGGAAAATGGAAATAAATACTTTTTTTTAATTTTATTATTTTTCCCTACTAAGGGGGTGATAAAGGGGGGTTTGATTTACTATTTATAGCGGGTTTTTATGATTGGCAGCTGTCACGCTAAAAGACGCTTTTTATTGCAAAAATAGTTTTTGCATCCACATTTTGAGAGCTATAATTTTTGCATATTTTGGCCCACAGAGTCATTGAGGTCTTATTTTTTGCGGACGAGTTGACGTTTTTATTGTACATTTTTGAGCAGTGACGTTTTTTGATCGCTTTTTATTTCGATTTTTGGGAGGTTAGAATGAACAAAAATCAGCAATTCATGAATTTCTTTTGGGGGAGGCGTTTTACGTTCCGCGTGTGGTAAAATTGATAAAGCAGTTTTATTCTTCGGGTCAGTACGATTATGGCGATACCTCATTTATATCATTTTTTATGTTTTGGCGCTTTTATAGAATAAAAACAATTTTATATAAAAAATAATTATTTTTGCATCGCTTTATTCTGCGAGCTATAACTTTTTATTTTTTCGCTGATGATGCTTATGGACGGCTCGTTTTTTGCGGGACAAGATGACGTTTTCAGCGGTACCATGTTTATTTATATCGGTCTTTTTGATCGCGTGTTATTCCACTTTTTGTTCGGCGGTATGATGATAAAGCATTGATTTTTTGCTTCGTTTTTTTTTTTTTTTAAGGGGTTCACTAAAGGGGTTAACTAGTGGGACAGTTTTATAGGGGGGGTCGTTACGGACGCGGCGATACCAAATATGTGTACTTTTATTGTTTTTTTTTTTTTATTTACAGGAAGAAGTGAATTTATTGGGGAATATTTTTTTTTTTTTAATTTATTTTGGATTTTTTTTTTACACATGTTTATTTTTATTTTTTTAACTTTTTTACTTTGTCCCAGGGTGGGACATCACAGTATTTATCAGATCGCTGGTGTGACAGTGTGCACAGCACTCTGTCACACCAGCGATCGCACAGGCATGAGCAGGCTTCTCAGTGCCTGCTCTCGGCAGGCACTGAGGTAAGCCGCCTCCCTCCAGGACCCCGGCGCCATCTTGGATCCGGGTCCTGGGAGGGAGGAAGCCCTCAGAACAGCGCGATCACATCGCGCTGTCTGAGGGTCTCAGGGGGGCGCGCAGGGAGCCCCCACCCTGCGCGATCCTCCCCTGTGCCCCCAGTACACCGCGATCATGTTTGATCGCGGTGTGCTAGGGGTTAATGTGCCGGGAGTGGTCCGTGACCGCTCCTGACACACAGTCACGGGTGTCAGCTGTGATAATCAGCTGACACCCGGCGGCGATTAGCTGCGCTCCCCTCAGGAGCGCAGCTGATCGCCTATGACGTACTATCCCCCGTCCATGGGCAGACATGGCACGGGTTTTATGGACGGGATAGTACGTCAATTGCAGAGAGGGGTTAAAAAAACCCGTTTTGCAAGCCTACAGGACCTCACTAATCATAATTTGCAAGTGTTTGGACAGACTACCCAGGAATTGCGAGCCAGGATTGAGGCTCTAGAGGAACGAGCCAGGCTCCTGCCATAACCCCAAGTTCTGGGATCCCCAAATTACCTCCTTTTCGTTTTGGCGGTGAACGTGAGAAATTCAGGGGATTTATTAATCAATGCAATTTATTTTTCTCTGCACATGCTTCACAATTTCCCACTGAACGATCCAAAGTGCTTACTATAATCATGTTGCATACCAATAAGGCTTTGATGTGGGCAAACCCTCTGATTGAGACTGAGGATGATTGTTTGAATCACCTTGATGCTTTTATTTCAGCCATGGGGCAGGTGTTTGATGACCCCAATCGAGGTGCAACAGCTGAAGCAGCCATGTTAACTTTGCGCCAAGGTAAGCGTTCAGTAGCCGAATATGCCCTGGATTTCAGGAGATGGGCTCTTGATACCACTTGGGACACTTCCGCTAAAAAATCTATTTTTCGGAAAGGGTTGTCTCCACTGATTAAGGATGAACTTGCTCGTGCCGACCCTCCCACTGCGTTAGGTGACTTTATTAACTATTGTATCCGTATTGATGCTCGTCTGACTGAACGCAGACAAGAGAGATGGTTCGAAAATAATCGCACTAACCTTTTACTACCTCCCTCCTCAGCTAAGGAACCTTTGAGTAGGATCACAAGGGAACCAGAACCTGAACCCATGCAGGTGGACTCTTTACAAAGACGGGTTAGTGATGCACGCAAAGAACATCGTATAAAGGAAAATCTATGTTTCTACTGTGGTAAGTCAGGGCACTTCATTATAAACTGCCCCAGCCGTTCTCGTAAGACTACTGCAGCAGTCATTCACTGTGAGTGTTGCGAGAGGAGCTCTGTCATGTCCGAGCCTCAGGCTCCAGAGAGATCTGCTGCAAGAGATCTTGATTTCTCAGACTTAAACTCTGTTAGTTCTGGGGACGATGACGGTATAAACGCTGCAATTTTTCAAGTTTCCTCAGTGGTGTCCCAGCTGAGTTGTAAAAGAAACAATTCTCATTGCTTCCTTTCCATCAAACTCTGGGTTAACTCAGTCTGGGTGTCTAGCTCTGCTATGATCGACTCAGGAGCAAGTGGAAATTTTATGGATATCTCCTTTGCTCTGAAACAGGGGATACGTTCAGTGAAGAAGGCTACTCCAGTACAGATGGAGACTGTGGATGGCTCTCTACTGACTTCTGGATCAGTGGATCAAGAAACAGAGCCTTTGAGGGTCCTTATGGGTAAAGATCATCAGGAGAAAATGTCTTTTATGCTTATCTCTTCTCCCCACTTTCCCATTATTCTAGGGCTACCATGGCTGCAGGCGCAGAATCCTACGATTAACTGGGAGACCAATGAATTACACTTTCTGGAGAAACAGATGAGTCAAGGAGTTTCAGCTTGCTCTGTTCCTAAAGGAACCATGTCAGTCCCTGAACTACCAGCTGTATACCAGGACTATGTGGATTTATGTGACAAGAAGAACTCTGATCAGCTTCCTCCTCACCGTCCATATGATTGTCCAATTGAATTATTGCCTGGAGCCGAGATACCTTTTGGTAAGATCTACCCCCTAGCGGGGCCCGAGCTAAAAGCTTTGAAGGATTATATAGACGAAAATTTAGCCAAGGGCTTCATACGCCCCTCTTCATCTCCCGCAGGTGCACCCATCTTCTTTGTGAAGAAGAAAGATGGATCTCTGAGACCCTGCATAGACTATAGGGAACTCAATAAGGTTACTATTAGAAACCGTTATCCATTGCCTTTAATCCCTGAATTGTTGGAGAGAGTGCGGCATGCCAAAATTTTCTCTAAACTGGATCTCCGTGGGGCCTATAACTTGGTCCGTATTAGACCTGGGGATGAATGGAAGACTGCTTTCAGGTCACGCTATGGACACTTTGAATATCTAGTTATGCCTTTTGGTCTGAGTACCGCCCCAGCCACTTTCCAACACTTCGTGAATGATATCTTCAGGGATCTCCTAGATACATTTGTGGTGATTTATCTGGATGATATTCTAATTTTTTCTAACTCCACAGAGGAACATCATGGACATGTGAGAATGGTCTTAGAACGCCTAAGACAAAACCATCTCTACATCAAACTTGAAAAATGTGAATTCCATAGGACCGAAATTCAATTTCTGGGGTATGTACTATCTACGCAAGGGATTAGTATGGATGGAAGCAAGACCCAAGCCATCAAGGATTGGCCAATTCCTAGAAATGTGAAGGAGGTGCAGCGTTTCATCGGGTTTGCCAACTTCTATAGACGTTTCATTAAGAATTTTTCTGAGGTAGTGTCACCTATCACCCAACTTACCCGGAAACAGTCTAGGTTCTCCTGGACCCCGCAAGCTCAGGAAGCATTTTCCTGTTTAAAGGATAAATTTACCACCGCACCTATCTTAGTACATCCCAACCCCGAGCTTGCCTTCATAATAGAGGTGGATGCTTCAGACTGTGCCGTTGGAGCTATACTCTCTCAGAGAACAGGTGAGAAGAATGTCTTGCATCCCTGTGCCTTCTTTTCCCAGCAGTTGTCTTCGGCTGAGAGGAACTACGATGTGGGCAATAGAGAATTGTTGGCCATTATTGCCGCCTTCAAGGAATGGAGACACCTTCTTCAGGGAGCTGCACAGCAAATAGTCGTCCTGACAGACCATCGTAACCTTGAATTTATCAGGTCGGCTAAGTGCCTGACTCCTCGCCAGGCTCGCTGGAATCTTTTCCTAAACCAATTTAATTTTGTCATTTCTTATAGACCAGGATCGCGCAATGGAAAGGCTGATGCACTCTCTAGGATTCATTCAGCAGAGACACGTCCACTTACTCCTCCTAAGACTATTCTTCCTGACTCTAGATTCCTGGGAGTGATTCATAATCAAGACCTACTTAAGGACATCAAGGAAGCATACCATGCGGATTCTTTGTTGGCTCAACCCCCAAGGGACGTAAGTCTTGTCTTTAAGAAAGGTGTGTGGATTCAGGGACAACGTCTGTATATACCTGAAACAGTCAGATTGAGAGTATTGCAACTCATCCACGATTCCAAGATAGCCGGGCATAGGGGAATTCTAAAGACACAAGAATTTCTTTCTCGTTTCTTTTGGTGGCCCACTTACAGGAAAGATGTCTTAAACTATGTCACTTCATGTGAAGTCTGTGCAAGATGCAAAACACCTCGCTCCTCACCAACTGGTCTGTTGCAACCTCTTCCCACCCCGTCCCGCCCGTGGGGATCCATTTCTATGGACTTCATTGTGGAGTTACCAACCTCTCAAGGGAAGAACACCATTCTAGTGGTGGTTGACCGTCTAACAAAGGCAGCTCATTTTATCCCTTGTGTCGGCTTACCCACTGCAAAACAGACATCAGACTTGATGATTAAGAATGTGTTTCGCTTACATGGAGTACCGGATGAGGTCATTTCGGATCGAGGGGTGCAATTCACTTCAAGGTTTTGGCAAAATTTCTGTGCAGCATTGGACATTAAAGTAAACCTTTCTTCTGCTTTTCATCCCCAGACTAATGGACAGACAGAACGAACCAATCAGACCCTGGAGCAGTATCTCCGCTGTTTTATCTGCCACCTACAGGATGATTGGGTGGATCTACTTCCACTGGCTGAGTTCTCTTATAACAACTCTCAGAGCGCCTCCACTAAGCAGTCTCCTTTTTACTCCAATCTAGGTTATCATCCTAACATTCTTCCTCGATTTCCCATAGATACGCCCTTGCCGGCAGTGGCTGAAAGAATCACTTCTTTACAAAAGAATATGGATCTTCTAAAGGAAAATCTAGAATTGGCTCAGGAAAGGTACAAGAAAGCAGCAGATAAATTTTGTAAACCTGCACCAGCTTTCAAGGTAGGAGATTTGGTCTGGCTGTCAACCAGAAATCTTAAATGAAAGATTCCATCGTCTAAATTGGGACATAAGTACATTGGACCTTATAAGATCAATAAGATTATAAGTGCTGTTGCTTGTCGTCTTCAACTGCCCAGAACTATGAGAATCCACCCTGTCTTTCATGTATCCCTACTAAAGGCTGCAACACCCAATACGTTTCCTGGACGTTCTTCTCCTTGCCCTGACCCAGTGCTGGTCGATGGTCAGGAAGAATTTATGGTGGAAAGGATTCTAGATTCCAGGTTGTACAGAAATCAGTTGCAATATTTGATTAAATGGCAGGGCTACCCAGTGGAGAACAACTCATGGGAACCAGTCAATAATGTAAATGCTCCTCGCCTGCTCCGCCAGTTTCATCAGAGGTACCCTGACAAGCCTGGTCTGAGGTCATCCGGAGGTTGTCCCTAAGGGGGGAGTAATGTAAGGTTCTTTGTCTCTGTTGACATGTTCCTTGAAACTCAGTTTTCCGTCGGCCATTTTGCTTTCTGTCTTTCTGCAGCTCTTGCCCTCAGTTAATATGGAGTTTCCAGTTTTCATGTTCCCGCCCTGATTCTTCCCTCTTGCTTCTTAAGCAGCCTCAGCTGAACAATCAGTGCTCCTGAATCAAGCCTCAGTCAGTCTGTGACCTGACTCCTGGAAGCCTTGGACTTGTACTCCAGCTATTCCCTACTGAGGAACCTTGGAACACTTTTGGACTCTGGAAACCTGCTGTTTGGTGAATCCATGTTTGCAGAGGAATTACGGTACAGAGAAGAGATCCTGAACCTGCTTTGGAGATTTATTGTAGTGCTTGAAGTTACTCTGGCCTGCTGTGTCTCCTGTCGCTGTTCCTGCAAACTGTGTGAACTTTTCAGCATGCTTGTATGAAGTAATACAAGTCATTTCATTTCAACCTATGTCTCCTGTGTTTTCCTCGCACCCAAGCACAAGACGCTATAGGAACTGTACACTATACATGACAAGGGGTATTAAATGCCGTCTTCCATTCATCCCCGTGCTTAATGCGAATAAGGTTATATGCCCCCCTGAGGTCAAGCTTGGTAAACCAAGTAGCGTTTTTCACCCTGGAAAACAGATCAGAGATCAAGGGTAACGGATATTGATATTTCACAGTAATATTGTTCAAGAGACGATAATCAATACACGGCCTTAATGAACCATCCTTTTTGGCCACAAAGAAAAAACCGGCACCTAAGGGTGAAGAGGATGGTCTGATATGACCCTTCTCCAATGACTCCTTGATATAAGACCGCATAGCGTCATGTTCAGGTACAGACAAGTTAAAAAGGCGACCTTTAGGAAATTTACTACCAGGCACTAATTCAATAGCGCAGTCATAGCTCCTATGGGGAGGTAAGGATGCAGATTTACTTTCGCTAAACACATCAGAAAAATCAATCAAAAAGTCAGGAACATCCTGAGCCTGGGGGGAGGCAGAAAAAACAGGAGTGTTGGTATTAACACATTGACAGCCCCAACTGGTAACAGACACAGATTTCCAATCCAAAACAGGATTATGAGACTGTAACCAAGGGAAACCCAGTACGATAATGTCATGCAGATTATACAGAACCAAAAATTTGCAACTCTCCTGATGATCAGGTTCTACCCTCATTATCACCTGAGTAGAGAACTGAGGTTTATTCTCAGCCAAAGGGGTAGAATCGATCCCCAGTAGAGGAATAGACTTCCGTAGGGGTATCAAGGGAAACCCACAACGTTTAGCAAAATCAAAATCCATCAGGTTAATAGCTGCTCCAGAATCAACAAAAGCCTGAGCAGAAAATGAGGACAGAGAGCATATCAGGGTAACAGTTAACAAAAACTTAGTCTGAACACTACCCAAGACAACTGAGCGAGCAAAACGTCTTCCCCGCTTAGGGCAGACAGAAATAGCATGAGAGGCATTACCACAGTAGAAACATAACCCATTGCGCTTTCGAAATTCATGACGCTGTGCCCCAGAAACCACTCTATCACACTGCATGGATTCAGAAGCAGGTTCACAAGGCAACATTATTCCACGCATACCTTTCCCCTCACGCAAACGTCTGTCAATTTGAATCGCTAATGACATAGAATCATTGAGACCAGAGGGAACAGGGAATCCCACCATAACATCCTTTACATTATCTGACAGTCCCTTCCGAAAAAGAGCTGCCAAAGCGTCGTCATTCCATTTGGTCAGGACTGCCCACCTACGGAATCTCTGACAGTATAACTCAGCGTCCTCAAGCCCCTGACTTAATGCCAACAAAGTTTTTTTCAGCTTGATCAGTGACATTAGGCTCATCGTACAATAACCCCAAAGCCTGAAAAAACGCATCAACATCACTCAAAACAGGATCCCCAGGTGTCAGGGAAAAAGCCCAATCCTGAGGGTCGCCGCGCAGGAGAGAGATGACAATTTGAACCTGCTGCGCTGCGTTCCCTGAGGACTTAGATTTTAAGGCAAAAAACAATTTACAGTTATTTTTGAAATTCAGAAACTTAGCTCGATCCCCTAAAAACAAATCTGGCATGGGAATCCTAGGTTCCACAACAGCCAACCTAGCAAGATAGGTAGCAATACTCCGAACTTCAGTGGCAAGCTGATCCACACGGCCAGACAACTGTGCAAACTCCATTGAGAGGAAAAAAAAATCCTCCTCAGCACCCAGAGATACAGAGGGAAAAAAAAAATGCAACAAACAGAAAAAAAAAATCTCTGACAACTCTGACAACTTTTTTCTTTCACAATATTTTTCCCTTCTGTGAGTACCATATAATTTTCAGTTTAGGCCGGTGATACTGTTATGATTTGGTAGCTGAGGAGAGCAGGCAAAAAAAGGAAATACACCAGAGCAGTTGGAAACTATGAGATTGCAGTACCCTGACTAACCACCACAACTAGAGGCAGCCGTGGAGCGTTCCTACGTTGGTCCTAGACGCCTCGTCACAGCCTGAGAAACTAACTACACCTAAAGATAGAAAGAGAAAAGCTATCTGCCCCGGAGCAGATCCCCAAAGAACATAGAAAGCCCCCAAACATGTAATGTCGGTTAGACAAGAAGAAATACTGACACAGACAGAAAATAGTATGAGCAAACGTTGGGGCCCAAACTTACTAAATAGAAAAGGATAGGAAGGGCACTTACTGCAATCCCAAAAAACCCTGAAAAGCACCAACTCTACTAATTTCAAAAACACCTGAGATCACACGACCTCTACCACCTAAATTAGTTCTCTGGTGTAACCAAAAACAAAACAGCAGCCACTGAAAAAAACTGGAAAAAGCAAATGTACAAACAACAGTGGCTGAACTGAACTGAGAGGCAAAAGCCCCCAGAGGGGACCCTGAAGGCCCCCACAGAAGTGCAGGACAAAATGCAAAAATCAAGCACAAAAACAAAAAGAAGAAAATGTCTTATCTGTTAGCAGGAGATTCAGACACGACACAGCAGGCTACCAAGGAAACAGGAATCAAGGATTGAGACCAGAACAATTGATTACCGGCAACCCTGATGGGAAGGTGACTCCCTTATATAAGACCAGTCAGTAACACCTGACTCCCAATCCTCACAATCTTCACTGGACAGTCCAGTACCGTTTGTAACCACTAGAGGGAGCTTCTGCTCAGAACTCATTTCCAGCCTATTCACAACAGCGTCCTTCCTACTCCAGTTCACTGCTCCTATAGGCAGCTACCCCCTGGGCTTCGCTCTAATTCCAGATCCCTGTATAGGGGTAAAGGGTCTCGGGGTACGGTCTTACCTGCAGTTGAGACCTGCAGTGCGCTGACGTCACAACAATATAGTAAGGAATGTGTGATCTGAGGGGAAATTTCTAGAGTGACAAGCAAGAGGAATCTCACTCTTTCATTTCTTTATCACTTCTGACTGGTCGAGCTTGCCTTTGCAAAAAAAAGCTTTTGGTGTTATCCAGCAATCTGCAGATGTTTATGCAGTGAGGAAAAAAACTATGGAAGCCAAATGTAAGTCCAATGAATGTACTGTAGTATCATCATTTACTCTATGGGGCTGTGGAGAAGAAACCAATATGGGAATTAATGATACTTACATTGTACATTAAATAAAAAATATCTACGGAAGACCTGCAAACTAACATAATAAATATGACTGGAGCCTTATAGAATGAGAACAGTAGCTATACAGGTACCTGAACCTTAGTTTACCCGGAGGGTATGCACCTCACGGAAAAACACAAGCCACATGGTGGTATACAGGGTTATACTATAGTGTGTGCAGAAGTTGACGTCACACCAAGATCCTGGAGACTTGGTGGGAGGTGTTTCAGTAAAATCAGTATTTTATCAGCAGGAGATTATCAATACAGGACTAGGTGTCGCCTGCCTCCTGGTCATTTGCTCTGTGTAACCCCGCCCCCACCACTGATTGGTAGTTTTCTGACAATGTACAGTATACACAGAAAGCTGCCAATCAGTGGTGTGGGCGGGGTTATACAGGGCTCAGCATTCAGAGCACCGCTAGATCTGCAACTGAGAAAACTGTAATTTTATCAAAATGACAGCAAGCAGCCTAGTAAGTGACACATTGCCGGAATCATTGTCGCAGACCCTACATCATGCTGCTCTCAGATTAAATAGCAAAACCTTGGTGACAAATTCCATTTAAGGGTGCTGATTTTCTGTCAACAAGAGAGAAACCCTGTGTGATGGGGAGATGCTTGTGCTGCTTGGAAAATAAAAGATAGATCTGTTCTATAATTAACCATTGACCAAGCCAAAGGTGAGGTGTGCCTTATATTTAGGGTGCTGTGCCCATGGAGTTTCCATTATACACTGAATAACAATGTTATTTTTTCATCATCCTGGGACAATTCCAAATCCACCTACGGTGGGAGGAAAGCTTAGCATCCCGTAGCTGCAGCAAACAACCATTACCATGTAATGCTAAAAATATATTTAATAGCTCCTTTCTAGCTGTGAAGAAGGAAAACATCCTAGATAAACTGATGTCCAGATGAATTGTTTTGCTCTTACAGCTACTATTAAATTCATACTATAGACATAAGACAAGAAACTGTTTCTCTTATTTTTGTGATTTAAATGTGAGTACATTACACTATATAAAAGAAAGCTGATAACATTATTTTCCAATCCTTTTCAAAGTGACCCTCTGGGATAACTGTAACAATGCCACAGACCAAACCAACAAAATTTTAACCTAGGGCTTACCACCATTCTAGAGATCCTCCTGTGGGCTTCTGTGTGGCCCAGCTGCGCTTGGTACACATGTTCTCAGGAAAATGCACAGATAAGGTAATTGTGAAGCCTGATATTCATTCACATCACACACTTCCAACACTGCCACCAGAGGGCAACTTAGACTATTTAAGTTAGTGTGACGTAGCAGTAGCCAGATTAGATTAGTTTCCTGTCTCAGGACAGAGCAGTTCAGTCTTGGAGGGAGAGGAGAGAAGACTGATTCCTGACAGAGCTCAGGTAGTTTATTTCGTACTGAAGTGGAGGCTAGTACGAGTGGGAAGGAATCACTCTAGCCTAGTCAGAGCTATATTTGAATCTGAAGCTGTTACTCAGAACAAGCTGCCTGTGTTCCCTATGAACGTGGAAAGTAACTCTCAGAGCGAGCATGAAATCAGTTTGACAGAAGCTCCTGATAGCCACTCTGGACAGAGTCTTTGAAGGAAGGAAGGAAAGGGATTACAGCAGTTATAACAACGAGGCAACTGAGAACAGGTCAGTGAGCTTGGAAGGACAACTGACAACTACATCTACTGCTACCCGTGCTTATGTTAAGGGCAAGAGCAGGGCGACAGGCGAGTGGAGAAAGAAGGACAAGTGACCCAGGTGACAGATCACCTTCACTTAATTAACCGGACACCGGGGTCCGAAGCATTGCTAGTACTTCACGTCTAGTAATAAGAAACACCGGAATCCTTGCTGGACTTCAAGTCACAGAAGGTAGCCCTAAGCGTTGATACGTAACTGGAGTCAGGGAGAACAAGGACTTTTAGCAAGGCCAAGCTTAGAAGGACTTCGTTCTTGCCAACATCTGAGCATCAGAGACAGAAAAGACTCTACCACAATGTCAGCCGGGCGTAGTTGCTATAGTAAGAGTTAAACTTGACTTCATGCAAGTTAGGACTCACATACACTTCAAGGAGAAAGGAGGCCTTAAACCTGCTCAGCAATCCCTGAATGTGCATTCTCCAACCTGACCAGCTTCCCGGGACATACCTGCCAACAACATCAGTAAAGGTATGGAAAGAGACTGAATTGTGTGTGACTGACTTATTATCTGCAACACCATTGACTCGGAGGGAACAGTCCCACCTGTGGGGGACTTAACATCTAGCTGCCTAATAACATCCCCTCAGAAGATCCATATTGCAGCGCTGGTCTATCTGATCAGAAACCACAGGTGGCGTCACGAACTAATCTTTATAATCCCCTGTAAATACCCCCCCATTGTATGAGCGCCCAGGGCCACGGACCGAGCTCTGCTGCCAGTGACATCTCCTATAGACTTCCATGGGCTCGGTGCCGAGTACCCCATAGCCCTGGTACCATGTGCGCGTCACTTCTACTTAAAGGGGTTGTCAGGGCTTTCTGTATAATTTGTGTGTGTACCTAGGATGCAGAATGTTGACAATTTGTAATATACTCCCTGTCAGCATTCTGCATGGTATCCTAGATATCACACTTAGGGTCCCGTCACACTCAGCCATGCAGCAGCAATCCCGACAACGATACGACCTGGCAGGGATCGTTGCTGCATCGCTTTGCGATCGCTGGTGAGCTGTCACATAGGCAGACCCACCAGCGATCAGGACCAGCGAGCACGCTGGTATCCAGTGTAAACAGCGGGTAACTAAGCACCGCGCGGCACCAAGTTACCCGATATGTACCCTGGATACCGGCTCTCAGCTTCTGCTGTAGAGCGCTGAGCCGGTATCCAATGTACATATCGGGTAACTAAGCACCGCGCGGCACCTAGTTACCCGATATGTACCCTAGATACCGCCTCTCAGCGCTCTACAGCAGACGCTGAGAGCCGGTAACCAGGGTACATATCGGGTAACTATCGCCCTTAGTTACCCGATGTTTACATTGGATACCAGCTCACTGATCGTTGGTCTCCCGCTGTCACACGCAGCGATGCACGCTGGCCAGCGGGAGAACGATCAAAAAATGGTCCAGGACATTCAGCGACAATCAGTGATACCCAGCAGGGGGCTGATCGTCGCTGCATATCACACATAGCGAGATCGCTGGCTAGGTCACTGTTGCGTCACAAAATCGGTGACGCTTCAGCGATCTCGCTTAGTGTGACAGGGGCTTTAGTCTGGTGAGCAGCTATCTACTGATTCTGGAGGAGCTGCTCACTGACTAGAGTTTTCCTGTCTGGCAGAGACTGGTATGTAACCGCCAACTGCCCCCCCGCCGTATGTGCCAGATCCTCCCCCACCCGCTCCTGCTCCAGCCTCCCATGCAGCTGTAACAAGGTGGCATGGGGGAAGGAGGTAAGGTAGTTGTGGCCGAGTTATTTAAAGGGACAGTTCACAGGCAGAGTCCACTGAGCACACAGTCAGCGAGTACCCCCTGTCCCTTGTACATGCAATACTGGTTTGATGCAGTTTTTTCCCCACGAGTTACCTTGTCTTCTGGTCACAGCAGTCCAGGCGATACAGAGTCCACAAAGGCAACTGTTGTCCAACAGGGAAAGTAATTCTTTAATAAATGGTGGTAAAATAGAAAAGGCACGAGTACAACAATGCTTTTCCTGCTTTCTCCCTGTCATGCTCTCCAACTGCACCCACAGCAGCTGCAGCAGCCAAAGATTAGAGGAATTCCTTGCCAGAGCACACTAAAGTATTCCCCGTCACTTGACCAGGTATATCACCTATTGATAAATCATTATTATTTTCTTGTGATATTTATACTTGTAGGATGCCTGTGTATCACTATTTTGAGGCCATTTGGGAATGTGCAAGGGTTCTACTTGATTTATATATTGTATACCCCTTCCTTTAGTGCGCCCTATCTTTCGCATGTGCTCTTTGGTTTTGATCCCCCCTGCTTCCATGTACTTCGGTGTGTTTTAATAAAGTTATTTGTACATATAAGATAATAATATTCTTTATATAGCGCTAACATATTCC